>CAJUYH010002536.1:0-39419 GCA_910591685.1 Galerucella tenella
TCCAAATGGATGTCGGAACTGCTCACCACAAGAATAGCAGAGACGAGGACGAGCAAAGACATTGTCTCCATCTGCACTACCAGAGGATGCCCACAGGGAGGAGTAGCATCCCCATTAATGTGGAGTCTGACGGTTGACGAACTCCTGTGTGGTTTGACGGATCTCGGAATATCCTGCCAAGGATATGCCGACGATATTGTCATAACAGCCAGGGGAAAATTCGAAAACACCCTTTGTGATATTGTACAAAAGGGTCTGAACTATACAAATAGCTGGTGTAGGCAAGTGGGACTTAGCATCAACCCCACTAAAACCATCCTGATAGCCTTCACTAAGAAAAGAAAACTCAACCTCAAGACCATAAAACTTGATGTGAACGAGATTGAATGGAGACAAGAAGTCAAGTATCTAGGTTTAACTTTAGACAGTAAACTCCTGTGGAACAAACACGAAAAGGAGATTACATACAAGGCAAAAATGGCTATAATGGTGTGCAGAAATCTGGCAGGAGCAAACTGGGGCTGTAACCCAAAAATCCTAAGCTGGATGTACACTGCCATAGTGAGACCAATCATCACTTATGGAGCCATTGCCTGGTGTAGTAGAACTAGCCTATTGACGACGAGAGAAAACCTCTCCAAAATTCAAAGACTAGCCTGTATATGCATTACAGGAGCAATGAGAACATGCCCAACGGCAGCCATGGAAGTGATTCTCAACCTCACCCCTTTACATATGGTGGTGGAAAGTGTTGCAGAAAGAACAAGATACAGACTAAGTAGAGAGGGAATCATTAAAAAAAACACCTCCTCACTTCTTAGAAATCAGACAACCTGGGACATGCCACAAGACGGTATGATGAAAAAATATAACTTTTCAAAGAAATTCGTTACGGAAATGAGCAACAAGAAGGAATGGGATCCAAATACCATTACCAGACTTGGAAAGAATGCCATTCAATGGTACACAGACGGCTCAAAAGCAATAGAAGGAACTGGGATAGGAGTGTTCGGGCCAGGAACCAAACACTCTGAAAGCTTGGGAAAAACCCCAAGTATCTTTCAAGCGGAAATCCACGCCATAAGAAAGTGCGCCCAGTTCAATATTGATAAAGGATACAGAAGACAAAGGATTATCATAATGTCGGATAGTCAAGCAGCCATTAGGGCACTGAGCTCTTGTGTAATCAGTTCCAAAATGGTGTGGGAATGCCTAGACAAACTCAATGAACTAGGCGAGAACAACATAGTCACCTTACTATGGATTCCAGGACACACTGGAATAGAAGGAAATGAAATAGCAGATGAACTAGCAAAGAGGGGGACTGAAATACCTTTCTGGGGGCCCGAATCCTTTTGCGGAATCAGCCCCAATGTAATATTGGAAGAAATAAGCGAAGCCGAGAAAAAGAGAAGATCTGACCATTGGAAAGATCTAGTAGGGCTTATACAATCAAAGACTCTTCTGGGTGACTATGACCTGTTGAGATCAAAGAATGCATAAGTCAAAGTAAAACCGCGCTAAGAGTTTTAACAGGGATCCTAACGGGACATTGTCGCCTGAATGGGCACCTGGAAAAGCTCAAAATAGTGGAGGAAGAAGAATGCAGATTTTGTGGAATGGAAGAAGATTCCTCCATCCACATACTTTCCAACTGCACAGCACTTCAGAATCCTAGAGTACAGCACCTAGGAGATTACTGGATAGAAGAAGAACATTTGCCTAAGTTGAAGCCTGCAGACATCCTAAAATTCCTCCGGGAAATAGGACTAAAGGAACTACTAGTTTCTGAGACTCTCCTCAGAAACTGAGTAGAAGTAAGGAGGCACAATAGATCTTTTAGGTCTCAGTGAATGTCACCCCAAAAATCACACATACATACATACATACATACATACATACAACGTCAAAACTTTTATTCTAACAATATTTAACAATGTCACATTCATAAATTAAAATGGAAAGTGCCGTTGGTATTGTTTGAAATATTAATATTTCGATTTTTCAAATCTTAGGAAATGGCATTTCTTCTTCTTCTTCTCCAATTTTATTGGGCTCGGTATTACCATGCACCCAGTGTGAAATGGCATTTAAATGAATACTATTGACATTCACAGAACTCAATGAGGTTGAACTTCCATCAAAATACAAATTAGTTTATGGTTTTCTCATTCCCATGACAACGCAAGGTATTCATCAAATTCAACCATTTGACATTTAGTTCTTATTTCCATCTATGATTTCCATTTCTTGTTGTTGTAGTAGTTATAGACCATTATATATAATTTCAAAGTGCAAAAATAAAAAAAAATAGCGTAAAGTATTCGTGGATAACTGGTCTTTAAAACACTTCCTCTATGTTGCACACTTGCGCGTGTTTTAAAGACCTTCATATCCACTTATACTTTAATATACTATTCTAGTATCGGTTGCTATGGGCAACGAGCTTTTTGGAATTTTTTACGCTCGGTGAGCGTAAAGTAACTCTCCTCAAGTAACGTCAACTTTTCGTAGTCAATGGCGAGTGAAAAAGCCTACTATTCAATGTGATTGTAGAAAAATACATTTTATAGTTACCTTGTTGTAAAAGCGCTCCATACATGTACCATATGCAGTTTTGTATAGAAGCGAGTCCTCCTTTCATGAAAATACCTTTGTATTCGTAAACAGGACTGTAGCGATGTATAAGATATAGAAGAGGTCCCATTGATACTATAGACGCAGCTAATCCCAACCAAGTCTAAAAATTAAAACAATTTGAAGATTTTTCTTATTAATTTATTTCCCTCAAAAATCTGGTTTTATAAATCTCGAAATGTACCTTAATGACAAAGTTTGGTATACTGTTTATTTCGAGAGATATCAAAAAATGCTGGAAGAAAAACAGTCCAGTTTGGGTTTTTGAGTGATTTCGAGCACCGTTGACCGTTTTGAACTGTAATTACGTGAAATTGAGAGTTATTTGATGGAATAACGTCGCATTGTGTGTTTTCGATCGTTTTAGACCAAGGCTGCTCAAGCTTTTGAACAGTAGGGCCAAACCGATGGGTAAGAAATTTTTGGCGGGCCTTTAACGATTTTTTAACTTATACGAAATTAAGTCGTCAATGATCCGCCAAAAATTCATACGTTTAATAAAACTTGTGTGATAAATACATTCAGTATTACAAAATTTGGTGTTTATTAAAATATAAAACAAAGAGCATCAATAATAAAAAATAAAACTTGTATCTTGAATTAATGTGATTTTTGGCAATGTTTCTGTAGTACTAATTTTTTTATATTGGGTTTTAAATTATGTGTTGACAATAACACCAGGTCAAAAATATGTTGCTCCGTAAGTGAAGTGCGGTATTTATTTTTAGTATAATTAAGATCCGAGAAAACCTTTTCACACACATATGTTGATCCGAAACTGGATAGGAACTGCAATGCCAGGTCCGTTATTGCAGGAAAGTCTTCTTTTGGCACCAATTTCCAGAAATCTGCAAACTCTTCTGATAAATTTTGTGCTTTCGAAGATATTTTTTCCATAAAAAGGTTTTTTAAGGCACAATGGTTTTGCAGTTCGGTTAGTTCCAACTGAATATTGCCAGGATAACTAATTATTTCAGTTAAATTAATTATAAAAGGGTTTATAAAAATTTGTAATATTTGCTTTTTACTCTCAACGTCTATTTTCAAATGAATGTAATAAGCATTTAATTTTCGATTCGTACTTAGAATAATCAATATTGGTGATATTAAGATTCTTTATGAAGTCTTTAAGTGTCAGAAATAAGTCAATATTTTCTCTGGCCGCGGGCCATTTAAAATGCATCCGCGGGCCACATAGTGGTTGAGCAGCCTTGTTTTAGACTGTAATCAGTGTTCTTTTGTGTTTTTGTCAGTATTTAAGTGAAAGAGAATGGAAAATGGTCCAATTGCATCCAAATTCTGAAATTATTTTCAAGTATACAAACCAAACATAATTTTTTAAATGGAATTCCATGTATATTATGCAAAATTAAGATAACCCACATTTTTTCGAATCTTTCGATATGAGGCTTTGCAACGTTTGAGATATTTGTATTTTCTGGTAAAATACATAATAAGTAATTGAATAGATTCGTTTAGACTAGCCCTTCATTCTACTACTGGGAAAATGAACAGCACGGGGACGGCATCAATGGAAGCCCTCACTGGAATTCCCATTTTGAAACTTTTTGTAAGGGCGGAGGCCATGATGGCAATTATTAGGCTGGAGTCGGGAGACTTATGGTCCCCGAACAATGTTCGAGGAGGATATGCTGATACAACTGGTACAATACTAAATGAACTCATATTTTACATGAGTTTTGATAGCATGACACTGGATAATACATTCACTGAGCGAGTGAACATTCCATCTAGGGAACAGGTGATGCACCCAGTTAATATTGGAGGAATCATCTGGTACACCGAGGGTTCCAAAACAAACCATGGCACTGTGCCATAAGAAACTGTGCTCAGCTCAATATTGATAAAGGATATAGAAGACAAAGTATTATCATAATGTCGGATATTCAAGGAGCCATTAAAGCAATGAGCTCTTGTATAATCAGTTCCAAAATGGCGTGGGAATGTCTAGGCAAACTAAATAAACTAGGCGAGAACAAAATAGTCACCATAGGTACTGTGATTTCCAGGACACAATGAAATAGCAGATGAACTAGTGAAGAGGTGGACTGAAACACCCTTTCGGGGGCCGGATCCCTTTTGGGGTATCAACACCAATGTACTAATGGAAAGAATGGGCAATGCCGAAAAAAAGAGAAGATCTGACCATTGGAAAGAACTGGTAGGGTTTAGACAATCAAAGATACTTCTGGATGACTACAATCTGCTGAGATCAAAAGGTTGCCAAAGTAGCACTGCACTGAGGGTTTTAACAGGGATCCTCAAGATAGTGGATGAAGAAAGATGTAGATTTTGTGGCGTGGAAGAAAAAACCGTCATTCACATTCTCGTAAACTAAAGCCTGCGGACATCCTAAAATTCCTCCGAGAAATAGGTCTAAACGAACTACGACTCTCTGAGACTTTTCTCAGGAATCGAGTAGAAGTAAGGAGACACAATATATCTCTTAGGACTCAGTGAATGACACCCCAATATACATACATTCTGGAAAAAGTGGAAATTCGTAAACTTACGTCAAGCGTAAACGGTGAGATGAACAATAAGGCTCTACTTAACTCCTTAGGTCTTGCTACTAGGAACGTATAACTCAAGATGGTGATAGGCCTGGTAAAGTTTACTTCGGCCTTTAAATCTTCGGTAACTGTAACTGCACAAGCTCCTAAAGCAACTGTTTTATTTTTCAACAATTCCAAAAGCGTGTTTGGTACTTTGTTTGTTAAATCATTTTCCACTTCGGATAAACCACCAGTCCAATCATCTGAAAATGTTGAAAATATATTTTGCACACTTATCTGAAGCTTTGCAAAGAATGCGGACGAAAACATTCGATATTGTCACGTTTAACTATGAAAAAGTAAACTGTACCTATGTAGTGATAATAATTAGAAAAAAATGATTAAACTTCAGTTTTTTAATGTGCTAAACAATTGAATTTTGTCTTTTTCTCAATTTCTGAATATTAAAAGGTGGACACTTTTCCAAATATATAGATTTTCTTCAAGCCGGCAACCTTGTGTGAAAACCATTTTACCACGTCCTCCGAACGAACCCATTTTACTATTGCCAAGCTCGTGTTCTTTCCTCTCTTTTTGTCTCATTGTCAGTTTTTATCGTTCAAGTTTTTATGTTTAGTATTAACAAACTTTTTTTGTAGTTTTGAATAAATTAGTGTTTTGTGTGCATATTTTTCGAAAATTAATCAATATACTCGTGGAAAGTCACACTGCATAGAAAACTAGAGAGGTGATTGCTAATGTTTATAGGTAACTGATAATATTAATAACTATATAATAATTGATAATCGTAAAAATCATTTTACTTTTTAGTAACTTATCCAAGACATAACCAAGATAATAATTGAAAGAAATGTTTGATATAACCATATAAAAATATTCTGTTTTTAATTTCTTGGGAAATTAAACCACAATACTTTTAAATTCCTTATTTCAACGTTTCGGCAGCGTTCCAGCCACCGTTGTCAAGAAAAAACAAGTGGAAATCAATTTTCAGTTAGGGATAAAAAAAATTAATTTCTACTTATTTTTTCTTGACAACGGTAGCTGGAACGCTACCGAAACGTTGAAATAAAGAATTTAAAAGTATTGTGGTTTAATTTCCCAAGAAATTAAAAAAAGAATGAATAATATACCACAAGGAACATACAGAAGATACATATAAAAATACTTTGGTCTGCTATCCAGAATGAAACATAAATAATTGTAGAGCAAGTTTCGTATATTTGTTTACTATAAAGTTTACGAAGGAGAAATATGAGGATATTGATAAATAAGATGATCATTAGGGTGTTTCGAAGTATAATTCTGAAATTAATTCATTTTTAACAAATACCGTGTTTTGAAAAATACCTTACCTCTGAAACAAATCGTAAATTCATTTCTAAATATACAAAATTATAAAATGTTTTTAATACTTTTATAAAATACCGTACGCCATTGGTACGATTATGACAGATATCGGCTATGTTTCTTCACCCCTTACCAATGCCGCTGTGCTCTAGATAGGTTTATTAATAGATATTTACGTAATTAGTTATGAAAAGAGCGATATTGTTCAACAAGCGTAATATTTGCCAAAACGAGCGCCAGCGAGCTCTGCAAATTACGCGTGTTGAACAATGTCGCTCTCTTCATAACGTGTTTACGTACAACGTTTTATCTAATTCCGCGCTTTCATAATATTCAATAAAATCTTCAATTACAATTATAATATTGAAGTGGAATCAAATGGTGTTAGAAGTATTGTTACTATGATGTATTCACCCAGAAAATTGACTTACTTTAAATAACTGTGTCCTGAATAATGTTTTCAATGTTTATAAATCTCAAAATACTATTGAATTAAAATAATGGGTTAATTGTACAGTTTAAATAATGAAATAATTGTCAGTTTTGACAGTACCTACCCAATTAATAAATTATTCTTTGAAACTCATGTGGTATCTCTATGTTGAAACATAAACAGTTACGTAAAATTTTTATATAACTACTTTTCATAACTGATAAATGAAGGTTATGAAAAATGTGACGTTACCTAACGTCAAGGAGTGACGTAAAGTGTCATATTTGATAGCGGAATTAGATAAACTATACTTACTATATGTCCAAAATATATTTATCTCTTATAAAGTATGCAGGGCTACATTTGTGAAAAGTTGACGATGACTCTACTACCCACTCACCCTGTATACTTAAATTCATGAAATTGTAGGGATTTGATTTAGTGAAAAATGCGTCACTTTTTTGTTCCTCTTTATAATTATATTCTTATCGTAATAGGTTAGATAATGTATGTTTACTAACCTTGTAATAATCCAGAGGAAATATTGAATCAACTATTTCTACAACAATGTATAAATTTATCGCTTTTAAGAACTTGCTATAAGCAACGAGTGGCTACATAATTACATATACAGGGTGGTCCTTAAATAATTGTACATAGAAGTACACTACAATCTTCACTTTAAAATATTGCGATTTAAATCAACTAGCCTCAATAAAAGTGTTGATATTAAGAAAGATACAGGGTGTTAAACGTGAAATTTTAATTTTTGGCTTTTACAATAACTTTAACGCTTTTTGACGTATATGCACAAAATTTGATGTTGAGGGTTTTTGAATATGAGAAATCATAATTCTGTACCTTTTTCGATGTATTTTGTAGAGGGCGCCACATACTTTTGTGAAAAATTATTGAAGCCACATCATTACAACAACAAAAATGTATAAGTATCTGTTAGTATCCCCAAATCGGTTTTAGAGATAATCACATTTTAGTGATTAACTACATGATTATTATTTAATTAAGCTATGTATAAAAACTGTCAAAGTTATTGTAAAAACAAAAATTTAAATTCCATGATCAACACTAGTTGATTTAAATCGCAATCATTTAAAGTGAAGATTGTACTGTACTTCTATGTACAATTATTTAAGGACCACCCTGTATACAATTACATTAATATTGTGATATAATATAATTAGTTAGCTGAACTAAGAAAAAGAAAAGGTAAAAACGTATTCATTTAATATGAAGGCTCTTAATTTGGGTATATTCCAGATGTATTGACTAATCACCATAGCTTCCTTATTTGTAATATTTTGCAATTGCTTAATTAAAGCATCTACATTCTGTAAACAAGAAATATTGCGCTTCATCACAGTATTTATGGTATTGTCAAAAACAACATGTAGAAGAGTTACCTTCTCTTGATTGTTACATATAGAGCACACTAATTTCGGGTCAATTTTAAACAATAGGGGAAGGTTGGCACCCTTCGTACAGTTTTTGTTCTCATCCATGCCGACTTGATATAGATCATATATTTGGTTTCTTTTTCAATTCAATTTATGGTACATACATTTAACTTTGTACAATTGACAAAAAAAGTCGATAAAACACAATACAATTTCTTCTAGGTAACTTTAAAAAAAAGTGGGGGAATGTATGAATGTACCCCTTGAATGGGGCGCTTTCGTACATTATATGGGGTACATTAGTACACTATGGGGTAGGATCGTACACATTTTTCAAGATCAAAATTTTTACCAAAAAAAACAAAAATAATAATAATAAAAATCTATAATAATAAGTATAACAAAGAAAACATATTGCACTTCTATAAAACTTAAATTTACATACCAATGAAATAAGAAATAATTATAATAATAATTAGTATTTATTGAACATTAAATGTGGTTAAATCTACTAAACAATTGAAAAGATTGGAGGTTCTTGCAGTAGTAGATGAAACTGGATCTGGTAGTATTAATACAATATCTGCAATGTCAACCATTCCTTCATCCGTTACAGTTGGAAAAATAAATGTCCATGAAGATGATTTTTTTCTCAAGAATGAAACTTTGTATTCTGTCTCACTGAAGTGACTTTGAACCTGTCCTACATAATATAAAACATTTTTCTTTTTCTCGAACTTCACTAAAATGAATTTTGAATCGGTTATATTTTCTGGAACTACTTCAATCCTTTCTTCGGTTTCCATCTCATCAAGAACATCCACACTTGATGTGGAACTCTCTCGCAAACTAATGCTAACATCGGAATCGCTACTCTCAGAGATCGTTTTTGTTTTTTTATGACTCAGTTTTGATGTTTCAATGTCTGTGTCATTTAAAAAAGATAAAGCGCGTTTTTTTTCTTTAGCTTTGAGCCTCCTTTCTTTTTCCATTCTCTTAATCATTTTAATTTTTTCCATTTCCTCTATTCTGTCTTTTTCAGGTGTGTCTGTGTATATGCGAGACTTTCCCGGCTGCCTTCCCTTCTTTGTTTGAACTTTCTTTTCAATTTTAGGATATGGACGAACCATTTCTGGAGTTATTAACATAGAGGTAGAGGCTTTGGCTAGTTGTGGTGCTAGTGGAGTTTCTATTAATTAAAGTGTTGGCTCCTTTGAGGTTTCTAGGCAATTTATTGGTGTTTGAGGGACATCTTGAATGGATATATTAGTGGTTCGATCCACAGAGAGAGAAATGTCTTTGGTGTCTGAAGTAGATTCAGCAGACTGATAGACTTGAACTGGGGCAAATTCCTCATCACTAAACGCCAGTGTATTGAATGGCCAGATCCCAGGCTTACCAAATCCGCTCAAGATATTTTTAGCTGTGAATGATTCAAAATAAGCTATTTTCGCTAGTTTTGGAATATTGTATATATTAAGCGTTTTACCAGGATTATTTACATGCCAATCGTTAAACGCGGTTTTTAATTTTGATTTAAACGGACCAAATACACCCACGTCCAATGGTTGCAAACGGTGGGATGTGTGTGGCGGAAATGAAAGGTAGTTTATTCCGTTTTCACGGGCATAGTTGATAGCTGAAAATGAAATGTGACTTTCGTGGTTGTCACAAAGTAACAAAATAGGGTTTTTTGTAGATGAACTCGTAAATTTTTGTAGATGTTTCAGAACTTCTACAAAGATATCAGAATTAATCCAGCCACTTTTATTAGCCACTCCCATACTGCCCTCAGGAGCTCCTTCCATACTGGCTTCTGGAGCGCCCTTAAAATGAACGCGAGGGAACACAAATAGAGGAGGGATTGTGTTTCCACTTGCTGATATGATACCTCCAAATGTAAGAAGTTCTCCTCTCTCGGCAGAAACTAATTGGCCTACTTGTTTTTGCGTTTTTTCTGCCAAAATTTTAGGTGTACTCAGTACGGTCGATATTCCGGACTCATCAAAATTGAAAATCCTGTCTGAAGAAAATTTATATCTATTGTAAAGTGATTCTAGATTTTTGTAGAATTCGTTCACAGCATTTTTATTAAAACCAAAAGACCTGGCAGCACTCGTGTTCTCTGGCTTTCTTAAACTTAAATTTTCATTGCGTTTCCGAAAACCATGCACCCAATCTTTCCCCGTCATCTTATTCTGATCCCAACTTGATGGATGTGCAATATTGTTGGCTGTTGCAAACTCGTAAGCCAATTTCCTGACTTGTGTTAATGTTAACCCATAATGCTTTTTTGAGCATATCACAATATATTCATTTAAAAGAGATTCCTCTTCTTTTGAAAATACTTGTGTTGATGTATATTTTGAATTGAAGGTGCGTTGTGTATTTTCATCTACACCAAGTTTACTTTTAATTTTTTTTATGCGGCTTTGTAGGGTTGTTGGCTTAATATTATATTTATCTGCTGCTCTCCTGTAAGACAACTGTCCTTCCATTACTTCATGCGCGGCTAAGGACAGTGACTCTTCATCCACTTCACTATTTCTTGTACCCTTCTTTACATAATTTCGAACCATAGTTCTGTAAAAAAAATTAGGAAATGTATTGACATAAAAGGGGTAGATTCGTACACGTACGAATCTACCCCTTATGAATGTGTATGAATCTGCCCCAAAATGAACCGGTTGTTTGCTAATTTTCTACAGAAAAACGTGTTATGAATACATGCAAATTTGATGTTATATCATATTAAGGACAGTATTTACTTACCCAGAAAAAATATTTTGTCTGGATCACAAATAAATTTTAAGATTTATGGAACTTGTAAACCACTCAATCGAAGTTACTCATGCACTGCTTAAACACATTCGATGCTCTTACTTCACTGGCCGCTGGGCGACTGGAGTGAAATGACGTCGACTGATCGTTGACTGCAAGAACTATGTGTTGTACCCTAGCTACTCGCGATTGCGCGCGACATTTGACCAATGGCGGTGTTGTACGAATGTGCCCCGTGTACGAAGGGTGCCCACTTTCCCCTACCGTTAAACGTGAATTTAATTTTATAATTATTAGCCATACGTAGTTGGGCAAGGGTGCGGGTGACTTGGATAGGTAACTTTTTTGTAAATACGGACTTGGTGCTTCAGAAACATCAAAAATACTATATAAAGACATTTGAGAATACCTAGACACAATATTGATATCCACCTTGTGCAAATGTGTGTAATGTTAAGCCAAAACATCTTAATTTAAAACAGAAAAGTTGAATAATGAAAAATTATTCCAGTAATCTAATACATTCAAATCAATAAAAATCTGTCTTATTTGCTTTGACCAATTGTACTTGATATCGCACGAGTCAATTAGTTTTAGTCGTTGGTTATAGCACAACAACAATGTATTATAATACAAATAATTATTTTTTTATGAAAAAAAAAACACCCACATAAATATAATTACTAATGTCGATATGTAACAAAGTAAGTAGATAATAAAATTGGTCTCAACAGGTTTGAGTTCAATGCTTCAACCAGCTAAATAATTTCTCGTATGACGAATTTGTTTCTCATATAACAACGGAGGATATGTCCACTTCTTTTGTAAAGTCACCCTTGACATATCATTAGAGTAGCTCAGGTTTGTAGCACCAATCTTCGATCATTAAACAGCAGATTAGCTAGGTAGGTACTAGATGAATAGTTCGATAATAATGTAATGTTTTTCTTATTTATTTGAACTGGGAGTACTATCCCCGCTGTTGTGGAACCTGGTCATTGACGGGCTCATCAGAACCCTACAGAGAAGGATTTAACACCATAGGATATGCAGACGACCTGGTAATTCTATCCCAAGGTAAATACAACAGTACAACCAGAGACAGACTCCAGATGGCTTTAATTGTAGTAACAGGCTGGACTGTAAAAGGAGGGCTAAGTATTAGCCCTTCGAAAACACAGATAATTGCGTTCACCAGAAGAAGGAAAAGGGAAGGACTTGGCCCTCTGACGCTCCAAGGTGAATCAATACGATTGTCGGATGAAGTAAAATATCTTAAGGTTATCCTATACCCAGGCTTAACTTGGAACCGACACCTCCAGCACGTGATCAAGAAAGCAGATGTGACCTTCATGGTTGCCAGACGCACTTACGGCACTAAATGGGGACTTAGACCCAGCATGGTACACTGGCTGTACAAAATGGTTGTCATTCCCAGGATCACATATGCATCTCTGGTATGGTGGCTGAAGATCAGACAATCTTCTGCTATGCTAAAACTAAGCAAGGTCCAAAGACTTGCATGCATTGGCATTACAGGGGCAATGAGGACTACTCCTACAGCGGCGCTGGAGACAATGCTAGACCTTCCTCTGCTACATTGTGTCATAATGTGCGAAGCAAGGGCAGCACTAACCCGGCTGGAAAAAGCATCAGACCATGACGTGGCACATGGGAGAGGACACACAGAGATAAGGCATGTGGATGATGACATTTTCAAAATGCCAACAGACCACATGACCACCAAATATATCTTTCGCAAGAACTTCGAGATTGTCATCAAAGATCGAAAGGAGCTTGAGGAAGAGAACGCACCACCAATTAGTAGAGCGAATGAACTGATCTGGTATACAGACGGATCAAAAAATGAATTCGGCACCGGAGCGGGCATATACAGCAAGACGAGCAAATATGAAGGAATCGTTTCGCTAGGAAAATACGCCTCTGTATTTCAAGCAGAGGTCTATGCAATACTTGCATGTGAAAGGGCTAATAATATGAGAGCCTACAACAACAGGCAGATCAGGATCTGCAGTAACAGTCAAGCCGCCCTTAAAGCATTTCAGAGCTATAGGGTGACATCTCGGCTAGTATGGGAATGCGGCGAAGAACTTAGAAGACTGGCGACTCGGAACAGTGTAACACTGGAGTGGGTCCCAGGTCATAAAGGAATCGCAGGTAATGAAAAAGCTGACGAACTCGCAAGAGTAGGATCGTCAACTCTGATGAACGGACCCGAACCTGCTGTGGGCATCCCCAGATGCTTAACGAGGTCATAGTTAAAAGGGTGGTTGAAAGAACAACACAATAAACACTGGAAGAATACGACCAGGCAAATACATGGGAAGAAATTCATAAAAGAACCATCAGAAAAAGTAGCGAAAGAACTGCTCTCAATGAGCAGGAACAAACTACGCACCATAACGGGGCTACTTACGGGACACTGGACACTTTCCCACAAAGGATCACCTAAACAAAATAGGGCTGTATAACGGAGACCTTACATGCAGAAGATGCAAAAAGGATACAGAAACTGTATGGCAGAACCCAAATGACTCCAGAAGACTTCTACAACCAACCAGCAAAGAACCTGTATGAGCTAATACAGGGAACGGATTGGCTGAATATGTTGTAGTCAGAACACTAGGAGTATCCACAATAAGCCCAGGATGCTGAGGTGGTACCGGCGAAGGGACGGCTCCTTAGAAAAAAAAATCCAATTATCAAAAAGAATATCTTCTGTATGTTCCTTGTGGTGTATTCATTATTTTTTTGTTCATTATAAGGGAAATCAGATGTCAATATTTTTTTATAAATGATGAAATAAAACAATTTGATTTGTTTAAATCTACATTATATTTGAACCTATATTCAACTCATGGTTCAACTTCTAGTGGTGATGCGTTTCGCTAACACTGTAGCTTTCTCAAACGTTTAGTATGGATCTTCATCAAGTAAAAGCCTCATCTATTAAATATTTTTTATATTTTTTATTCAACTCTAACATTTTAGAGTCCAGGAATGTGGCTTTTCCTACGAGGTAAACATACTATTTTTTCGCAAATCGCTTAAAATTCGACAGATATGTATTAATTTTATAAATGATGCTTTGAAATTCGTAATAAAATTGCTTGGGTTACTATAGAAACATATTGAGATTGAATTGTCAAACTTGACGCTACGAAAATGATAAGTGACAATGAATTTTCCATTTCTGAGACTCCTCCAGAACTGGTTGAGGCAGTGAATACTGCTTCATTAGAATTATTGCCAAATAAATCAATTTTATCCTCTTTATCTTGAATTGGGTGACAAAAACATGTATGACGTTCAAGCACTTTAACAGATGACAATCCTCTGGTACATATAATATGGCGAAATAGAGCGTTTCCAAGTGAAGTCACGCCGCTTCATTTTATCAGCTTATCATGGACATTCTTCAGAAAAATGGATGGAAATATAATAATAATATTCATTTAAATATAAATCGAGAACAAATGTTAATTGGTTTTGGTCAATTTTGGTACTAGTGTATATTAGTTGGATACTATAAAAATTTAAATTTAAATTTGTAAAAAATAATGTTATCGTGTTAATCGTGTTGTATTATTCGGCTTGAGGTTATACAGGGTGTCTCATTATATTCTGACTGTTTTCAAGAGCATATATCTTCGAAACGGTTCTAGATAATAAGATGCGGTTTCCACAGTTAGGTTTAAAATTACCGTTAGTTTTGTTGTGACACATTTATATAAATGGCCTACTTCTGGTTTACCCGCTAGAAAAGTGGCGTATTTTCAGAATACAGTAGATTTAATTTTTTAAATGGGACACCCTGTATATTTAGCAATTTCTTGAAAGACGCATATTTTTACTTTATAACGATACTTTAAAGTTCAAAGCGGTGCACAGAAAGCGAAGTTAGATAACTTTAACTCGGACACTGTAATGATTTAGATTTTATTAGTGAACTGTAAAAAACAAATAGGAACATGTTCTAGGGCACTCTAAAACAAATGTTCGATGTATCTTCCTTCTTGGTCTATACATTTGTGGAATCGAACCAAGTTGTCAAATGCTGTTGTCAGCATTTCAAGAGAAATATTTTCCATTATCTGCCGTATGTTATTTTTTAATTCCTCAATAGTAGCAGGCATCGGGTTGTAGACTCTATCTTTCACAAATCCCCATACAAAAAAATCTGGAACAGTCAGGTCTGGACAATTTGGAGGCCATTCTATTGGACCAGTCCTACCAATCCAATTATTTCCAAATGGTTGGTTAGCAGATTCTCTTGCTATGTTAGAATAATGGGGTGGAGGTCCGTCTTGTTGAAAGTGAACATTTTGGTTCAAAATACCATCTTGTTCTAACTGGTTTTAACACAATGTGACGTTCTGCCAATGATCGCAATAACTTCGCTTTCTGTGCACTGATTTTAAACTTTAAGGTACCGATAAAAAGTGAAAATATGCGTCTTTCAAGAAATTGCTAAATATACAGGGTGTCCTATTTAAAAAATTACATCTACTGTATTCGGAAAATACGCCACTTTTTTAGCGTGTAAACCGGAAGGACGCCATTTATATAAATGTGTCACAACAAAACTCACGGTAATTTTAAACCTAACTGTGGAAACCGCATCTTATTATCTAGAACCGTTTCGAAGATATAAGCTCTTGAAAACAGTCAGAATATAATGAGACACCCAGTATTAGAATTTAGTGTCAGAAATTCGTCACGATGACGTAATTGGAAAAGGGTGTCAATGAAATATAAAAGCAGACGGGATTATTATTAATATATCAATTACACTTACTTGTATTGGATTTATTGACGATTTCGAGATTTAAAGTGAAATTTAAATTTTTGGATAACTCAGTTACAATGTCAAATATAAGTCCGCTATATTCTATTACATCTCCACTTTCATTAAATTTCAGTATTTGCCAAGGTGGATTCTGAAAGGCAAGCAAGATTATTTTTAAAAAAATTGATGAAACATACAATATTCTACAGACAAAACTATAAGTAGGTTTTGGTACCTACAGCTTTTATCGCCAACCTCAAACGAAAATCAATCATAATATGAATACCTCGATGAACACCAAAAATAGGACGGAAAGTATTGTTTAGCAGCCCAAGGGCGGAATAGTAGTTTACCTAACTAGTGCGGATGAGTCACTTTACGTACGTGTTAGGTACATAATTTTTTTTACCAGCACGCGGAAAAAACCCCAAAAGTTAACATTTCGAAACATTTATTATTGAATACATATCAACAAGTTAATTATTATTATTTGACATTCATTTGATGAGACTTGTACCAGGGCCATTGAAAAATACGTTTTTTTAACTAAGAATTATAGCAGAATTTAAATATATTTCTCAATTTTTCAGTAATTTGGTAAACTACAACCATACAAATATATATTTTAAATTTTCAAATGTCAGTATACTCACCACAAACTTAACAAACTCATTCTCCGCACTAGTGCGGAAAAGTAGCTCTTTCCACACTAGAAAGTGTGCGGAAAAGTGGACTTTTTCTCAGGCTAGTAGAAAATAGTAGTTCAACTAACTAGTGCGAAAAGTGATACTTTTCAGCGGAGTTCGGCCAGCAATCGTGTTAGGTTCACTATTTTTTCTACTAGCATGCCGAAAAAAACCCATGTAAATTTTATAGTAAATGACGTTGAGGTCTTACATTCAACAAAACTACATGAAACTTACATGAAATGTTATCATAGGCAAGGTCTTGCCTCTAAATCCATGCGCAATGTGTAGAAATAATTCGTCTGTCATTTCCGTACCATCGCTGGGTCTCCAAACACCGACAGATTGAAGCTTCGGAACCGATTTCCGTCCAATCGTTTGGTATTCCACACCCCAAGTTTCGCCGGTTGATATTTTCCAGTGGGTACAATTGTCGCAGACACCGTTTTTTAAAAGGTAATTCTTTAAAGAGAAAAAACTATGAGTTAGTTATTATCAAACAAACTAAAAATAGGCGAGTTTGCGAAGGGGCTTGGTGGAAAGAGCTAGAGAACGTCGGAAACGCGGTCAACAGGGGAGAGGCTGGTTAATTTAGTAGAGGACTGACTACCTGACGGAGCGCGTGTTAGTAGATTCTAGAGGAAGGAAGGTATGAGACGGAAGATGGAAGTGTATAATTGATGAGGATTGTGAGATAGTATGTGAAAAGGGGTGTGAGATTACAGTGTACGCAGATGATGTGTGGTTTTAAATGAAACTAACCGTTTTTAAATGACTCCACAATATATTTGTAAAAATAGGCAAATTGCAAGTAAATTGACAATTGTTTCGATATAAATATCATCATCAGAATGACAGTTAGTTTCATTTAAAACCATATGATGAGTAGATTCCACGAAGTGAGGGTTTATACAGTTAACTCAAGATGATGTGTGTCTGGTATGTACCGCAAAGGGAGAGGTGGATATAAAAAGAAAGACGGAGAAGATTTGTAGGAAGATTGTGGACTAGATAGAGTGGTGCGCACTGGAATTGGCGGAAGAAACGACGGTGGGGTTGCTAGTGAAGGGACGGAGCAAGGGGGGGTGATGAAGAAGGGGAAGATAATTTGTATGGATTAAAAATACCTAGTCTTTAAAATATCTAGGGTTGTGGTTGGATAGCCAACTATCCTCCAACTATCCAAAATATGTTGAATGCTACACAGAAGGTGAAAGTAAGAGCAGCATGGCTGGGGAGATTGATGTGTAATAAGAAATGGCCGGGAGAGTGGGAGAGGAGGGTAATTGGTAGGACAGCCGAGCAGAGTATGCCGTACGGATCGGAAGTTTGGGGTGGAAGAGGAAGGATTAGGCCACTCCAGCGGATGCAGAGAGGGATACTCCTGAGGGTGGTGCAGGGGTACAGGACAGTGGTTGGACTGGCAGCGGCGATGCTGTCAAGTTCCTACCCATTGGACGTGATGGCTAGAGCCAAGAACAAACCCTGAAGGTGTTCGTCCAGAGAGGAAGTAAATGAATGGATGGAGAGAAGGTGGGAGAAGTACGAGGGCGCGCTAAAACGAGTGATTGGGAGCAGGAGAGATTGGATGGACTGGATATTCGGGAAGGTGGACTACTTCTTGACGCAGCTGCTCATTGGACATGGATCGAGAGTAGGGTAACTTCGCACGATTGGGAAAAGAGAGACTGGAGTGAGCGAAAAGTGTAAAGTGGAGGAGGATAAAAGACGTGTTCAGATGCTGGAAGAACAGGATCTTTTCTGCAGCTAACCTCTCGTATAATATTGCATGTTGCAAGAAGAAGAAGCGTAATCTTCAATAAGTAATGAACGGAAATATTTTACGAAGGATAAATGTTAAGTTGAAACAAGAGAAGTTTCATATTTAAATAAAAAGAATATACGAACCTTCATATTTTTCAATAAAAAATCTCTCCTTTCACTTTTTTTCGGTCTGATCGCTTCCCATTCCTCTTCTGATACTTGTCCAGCAGTATCAAATTCTTCTAATATGGCCTGATCTAATGATTTTGTGAATGATTTTAATAATTCTTCGATATAACATTTTCGTCCTACCTGAAACAAATTCAGTCATCATGTGTATAACAAAATGTAAATTTGAAGATTCTTGGTGAATGCGCCAGCTTCACTTAAATCGATGTCGACCGACAAAACGACTACGTCAAGGAGGAATTCTTCGAGCAGATCGGTTCCATGTATTTCGACAAAAAAAACCTACCGATTGTTTTATTTTATGTATAGTGATTATAGTGTTTATGGATCCAAAAAGAGCGATGTAGCTTATTATAAGAATCAGCTAACTAAACTAAGCGCTCCTAGACACAAGCTTATTTATTCGTACATTTGGGTTGTCCTCAACAGTCCAGGCACTTGAACTAAATCTTTGTACCATTTCCCCTGTTATCTTCTTCCATTCCAGAAGATTCGTGTCATCTATCTATACATAGGCCACCTGTTTAACATGGGGGTGTTCACTAGTTGCACATTTTCTGCACATAGTGTCACTAAATTTGACCATTTTGTGCAGATGCTTCCTCATGGTGCACTGTCCAGTAACCAGGCTAGTAACTGTTTTCAAATATCTCTGACCTTGTCCTGCTCCACATTGTTCCACAGGTGATCTTTGGCCCTATCACAGTTGTGTAAATACAGTGAAACTCCTCAGGAGGTCTATTCACTAACAGTGAGTGCATGCGAGCTCTCTCGAAATTGCAAATTATAATATAGCCCGCATGCGCACTTTATAAGTGTGTACTCTCGTTTTGTTAAGAGCTATTGTGCACAATACTACTTAATAGGGAATGAATACTTACAACACAAGAATTGTCAGTAAAACTGGAATTATATAAAAAGGCCACATTGTCTCCTTCTCTGAGTAAATTTTCAAAAACTTCCAGATCATGAAAATTACCATTGGTATCTGATATAATGTACAACCATTGACTACTGATACTGGTTAAACTCAAGGATTTAGCGTATTCCATTATAATTCCGATAAGATAGTAACTAGCTATTACCAAATAATTGTTCCCAAAAATTTTAGGATTGATACCAGAAAGTTTGGTCCTCAAATCGATTCGAGATATATTCGATTCTAATTTCATTAGGGATACTCCAGTAGCTTTGGCATTACTAGCTTTGCGTTGTGTAATAGATTTGATTACTCGAGTTATCATGTCTCTATCTAAAAAAAATTGTCTTAACCAGAATTTGCAAAAATTAAATTCTATATTTATGCATTTTTTGGAAGAGTAATCCACCATATAGATCTGATTTAGCACCATGCGACATTAATAAGCTGCATTTTCACACATGAAGAACTCCTTGATGCATATTGAGGCTAATTTTGAAGATATTTTTGGTTAATGCCTTGAGAAGTTTTCACGTCCATAAAATCAGCCTTTTGCAAATGTTAAATTCAACCGGTCAAAGACAGGGTATAGACGAAGCTACAGTTATATTTAAGCATTTTTTGGAAGAGTAATCCACCATATAGATCTGATTTAGCATCATGCCACATTAATAAGCTGCATTTTCACACATGAAGAACTCCTTGATGCATATTGAGGCTTATTTTGAAGATATTTTTGGTCAATGCCTTGAGAGTAAAAACATTTGAAAGCACGCTAAAAATTTGTTTTTAATCAGCTGCTCAATAAATTATTGCGTCTTCTAGCCAACTGAGAAGTTGGATTTATTATTAGTGGTTAATAATTTTTTCTTTTGTTAACCTAGGTTAATAAGAGGCAAATTCAAATATTTTGAGAATCCAGAGATAGAAGTTTAACAAAAACTTCTGCAATATAATTTAATTTTGTATACCTTCAACATATTTGCTGCTTGAAATTACCTAACAAGATAGAATTATTTGAATAAAATTGCCATTATAGTTTAAAATTCGCGATCAACCAAAAATGATAAGGAGTACGTTCATAAACAGACAGTGTACATGTCATTCAGACGACGGAGTACACACGCTTCTCGTAGTGCGTTATGGTGTAGAGTGTGAAGTATATATTAAATGTTTCATGAACGTTCACTTTGTATAACTCTTATACCTAACTCAACATATTCGTCACCCCTGAAACTAAAATAAACTTCCATAGAAAACCAGAAGCCCAGTTAAAATATTTGGAGGGTAGAAGCATTATAATGTTGAAAATATTCTGTTAAAAGGAAATTTCATTTTCAACGTTTCAACCCTTGTACCCATAGATAAAAAAATACTTATAGATGGGAAACTGACCCGTGGCGCCCTCTATTTGTACGGGTGGCGCCCTATTTGTACGGGTGGCGCCACCTTGAGAGTCCCGTCAGTACCTCTAACACAAATCAGATGGTTGTGAACTTCGCTAACAGCCGAAAAAGAAGATTCCTGTAATTTTACAGTTTTTGGCGGCATATTCAAAATTACTGTAATTTTACTTTTATTGCAAATGACATTTATGGTCCATTTTTTGATATTTCTTTGGAAGTTACTCAACATTAGATTAATATTACAATAATAACAATCGAATAGTCAAGTAAAATTAAATGAAATGTCAAAAAATGGACCATATAATGCCTGAAGTGAGAAAAATAAAGCAATAATCATCAAGTTAATATATTTTATTGAAAAAAAAGTATACAATAAATGAAACGTTTTTTTACATATTTCAATGACAAACAGAGGAAAATAAATGTTAGGAATTCAACAACAATTCTGGGAAGTTCAAAGAAGTATGGAAGAACAACTACTTCTGTCACTTTTCATTTGATGAAACATGTTTTGACAAAAAGATAGATCTTACCGGGTGCACCTCACATTACAGTCTCTCACAATACATATTCTCAACATTGTCTTTTGAAATAAAAGTCCCACTATACAATAAAAACCAACTACGAATACTCAACACACACACACACAAATAAGCAAAATAGTTTTTAAAAACGAAAACTGAACAAACTCACGATATACGTCCTAAAACGTTGGTCTACAGTTGTCAGACAGCTGTCAGGCTAGGATCATAGATAACACGTTAGGATGTCAGCGCTGATATATGTGGGAGAATCTGCAACTACCACTAACAGTGTTACAGTTCTCACTAAATTAGAAATTTTAGTACTGACGGGACTCCCTATGTGGCAGCACCCTCGCGCCTTCAGAGCAAATTCCCTCCTAACAGAGTGTCCTCATCTATGGTGTCCTCTACACCAGTACACCCATACCCATTGAATATGAAAGTAGCTCTCCTAAATATGAACTCGATCCAATATATTAGGTGCGGCAGTACGTCACTGAAACCGCAAATTGTGCAGCTCTCAGCTTTTTGCAGCTAAATTTTGCATCTATCTAGTCTCACTTTCTTAAAACTGAGAACAACTCAAGAAAGTCCATTGGATAATATAAAAAAATTAATACTTACTAACAGTTGAATCATAAATCAAAACTAAAGTTTTCCATGTATAAATGCCTTCACCGCGAAGATCCAAAATAATCTGGGGTAATTCTTCGCCGTTGGAAATTAGCGGTATGGTGATCGCGGCTTCGGGAGGTAATCTTGGACAATCTGATTCTGAAGCAGCAAATAAATTCCATATCTTTCAGTTATGATTGAATTTTTATACATTTAAAAATTAAAACTAAACAAACGGTCAAATAAATTTATGGAATTTTCGCAAGAAGAAATATTTTGAATATTTGCTCAATTTTGGTTTAAATGACTGGTTAACTATTATTACGAGTGGATTTAAAATAAAAATTTATAATTCCAATCGCAATAGATTCTTCAGAAATATTATTATTTATAAATATATTAAACAATAGGTATCCTAAGCAAGAGCCTTGCGCAACCCTTTGGCGATACCAAGACTTAAATCCATTCATCTTAACAAACTGTAAGCGATTTGAAAGGTACAGATAAAAGAGCACCATTAGAAAATCAGATATGCCAAATGCTTTAAGTATATCAAGAAGAATATCATTATTACGTCTATGAAATGCTTCCGAAAAATTCGTGCACACTTATAACGATAAGGTGTTCTGTCCGTTGGAAGTTTCAAAGGTACTCAAACGTTGTTTTTATAATTAATTAGATAGAGATAAAAATTAATTTAAAGGATTTTAATTTAATTTAAAAAATCAACGATTACGTCATCGTGCCAAAACTGGTGACGTCATCTAAAATATTTTTTTTGCAAAATAATGAATTTTTTCCATAATTCAACCGCGCTCTGTATATATAAATTCGAAATTTTAGTTACCTGTAATAGCCATATGAACTAAATCATCAGATTGTGTCAGCTTAAACAGTTTCCAGGTGTCGTAGCAAGAAGCAATACTTAAAATAGCCGATAAATCTGAAACGAAATATTAATTGAAATAACCAAAATACCTTTCTTGGATTTCTGTACCTTTTCGTACGTTTATCGTGGTCCAGGAGTAAGGATAAACGATAACGCCCCCGTGTTTTAATAATTCCCTTCTAGCGTAGATAAGATAATCCTCTATTTCAATTTTAACGTCGTCATAATCTTCTGCCAGGAATTCTCTATCGATAACAACAGCTAAAACATAATTTTCAAATTTATCTAAAATACTCTCACTGCTTTACAAAATTTGATTAAATCGATTGAAAAATATTGAATAGCAAGTCCAATATTGGGAAAAAAAATAATCAAATAGGTAACTTCCATCCTTAAAGAAAGGGGTCATAAACTAAACTTTTAGCAATAAACCATATATAACTAGACACTAGACAAAAAATATCAACGTGTCATATAATGGCGTGCTGGAAGCTTTAAGATCATACGGATAAAGTAAAGAAGTCTATACATAGTCGGAAACGTACCACGAACTAATTCATTATTCTTTTTATCTCTTCCATTGAGTATGTGCGAAAGTTGAGTTTCTTGCGTTTCACTGGAAAGTGACTCAATTAGCAGATTGGAAGGGTTCATTCATTCAATAGCCACTAGTTACGATGGCTATATTATCACTTCTCCAAAGTATTTGTAAGTTTTCACAGAAGCAGAGTATGCGAGTAGGTGTTTCAAAAAGTTCACAATCTCGGCAGATAGGCTCACTAATTAAAGTGAAAAGGTATAGCCCATTAATTTTATCTTTCTCTTCCTTCCTTCCTTTTCATCTCAGTTTCTCCTTTTTTCTTGCATTCTGCCTTTTTCAATTCTTTCCACTTTTTCTTTCTTCTCACTTTCTTTCCCAATTTCTTTTTTTCTCTCACATTTTTTGCTGTATTTAGTTATTCTCTCTACCGTTCTTCTTTTTCCTTCGCTCTACTTGCATCAAATGCACCCTTTCTCTCTTCTCCTTTATATCTCGATCTCATTATTTTCCCATATTTTCTCTCTCTCTCTTTCTATTTTTCCCTTTTCTGCTCCTATTTTTTCCATTCTCCTACTCCCTCTGCTCCTTTTTCTATAGACATTATTACATATCAAAAAGTCAAAGCTATTTTGCAAAAACCAAACTGTTTTAAATCGCAATTTTGATACGAGCTTTTGTCCTCTTAAAGAACTTCTTATACAGATTGCGAAAAGTCTATTCAAGTCATACCATTTACACATGAACGACAAGGAAAATATTAGAAAGACTACTTGAAAGAGAGAGAAGAATAATTGTGGGCAGTTAGCGATGGGCGTATTTAGTTCCAGATGCTGAAAATTAGGGTATACAAATTTCAGGGATGACAAAGGACCTTATGAGGACCCATAATCAAGAAAATTTTAAGTAAATTAGTGCAATACAAAAAAAATAGGAACAAATTCCTGGCGAGGTCAAAATTGCCCGGGAGCATAAAATTTGACTCGTATTCCGATATGGCCAAAAGAGTCAAGCGTGACTCAATTCACAGGGTATGATAGCAGCAGAATTCCTCTTTCACATGAATTTTAAATCATGAGAAAATATGCATTTTTCACAAAGTTATTGAATAATTTGTCCCCACGCTGATGTGTAAATACACGGACTGTGCTCTCCGGCATACAGCACAGAAGCTCATTATTCGAGGTGCGCTTGGTGCCGTTTTTCTCGAAACCGGTCAAATTTTCGAGAAAAATCATAAGGACCATTTTTGTAGAAAATCAACTGAACTTTTATTTTATTTAAAACGTACTGTCAATACTGTACTGTAGATACTGGTCAGACACCAATCCTCATTGGAGGATGGAGG
Organism: Galerucella tenella; assembly: GCA_910591685.1. NCBI lineage: Eukaryota > Metazoa > Arthropoda > Insecta > Coleoptera > Chrysomelidae > Galerucella > Galerucella tenella. The sequence goes on from CAJUYH010002536.1 coordinate 24,842, forward strand.
CCCACACTCAGTATCCTGGAACCATTATGGTTAAAATGTTGCAATTGTAGCCTTTTTACTTAAAATAAATCAAATTTATTCTATTACAATCTTTCATTTTGATAGTCTTATCATCTGAACAACTTTGATTATTGTTCGAATATTAAGAAGTACAGCAAGATATTGCTCCCATTGCACTGCTTCTTGACTTTTTTGATGTCTTTAATTAGGATAATAGTTAAATACCGTTATAACTCCTAACAAAGTTTTTGTAAAATACTCTAAAAAAAGAGCACACCGTTCACTAAGAAGCAACAACTACTTCTCTTGCTATATTCCATATCAGACTAAACACTTCAAAGTTAAACGAGCTTAGCTTAGTTTGTGGTTAGATGTAGGGATGTCGCTGTTATCGCATTCTTAACTTCTCGTTTACTGAGGTTAATGTATTTAAGGGTATTTCAGCATTATCTCCAGTCCAGGGTTATGCTCTCAGAGCTTCAGGACGGATGATATCTACCTTGTATTGATGAAGGGAGATTAAAGATTTCAACATGCTGGAATTAGATGTAGCATAGACATGCTGATAGTTTGTGTGACACGAGGGTGATTTGAGTCGGATAAAATTGTAAGGTCGTAATGGTTTTCCATAAATGGGCTCGTTTACTAAAATTTTTAAATCATTTTTAACTGTTGTAAAACAAAGTACTAAGGATAAAAATATAAATAAAATACAACCAATTAAACAAGCATACCGTAGCGGGGCGAAGACTATGACTGTGACGTCACCGCATATGAAAGTTAATGTGCACTTACATTACGCTTCTGACTGTAACGTGCATCACGTAAAATTCATTTATTTTGAATTACTTACAAAATTTTTGTGTTAATAAAATAAAATGTGTGGACCTAATTTTAAAAAAATCTCATTAAATCTTTCAGAAGTGGACTTGCTAATGATTATGAAGTTTGTTAATAAAAAGCACGAATTTATTAAATTATAATTTTATACTATGTGACACATCGTTTTTGGCTGTTTGCCGGCCAGAATGATTGAAAATGTCAATATTTTCATAAATACATGCTCTCTCAAATGATATACAGGGAGATTCCAATTGTTTTATTTTATTCCTGGTCTGGTGGACAAAGTTACGGAGATAACGCTACAGGTTACTCAGTAAAAAATTGCAATTTTTTTAACTGCAGACTGCCCAATTAAAGGAGCTTCTCCAAATGCTATTTATGATGTATGTGTAGTGGATATCAAATCACCAATGTTGAAAAGAACAAGAAAAACTTATTTTTATTTTGATGAAGCAGGTAATATTGGTTCCAAATGTTAACATCATATTCAAATGCACATCAAATAGAATAATTTCTTCTAAAACATATGATATACGCCAGTTTTGTTGATGATCTACTGAAAAGATTACCTGTTTTTTGGAAAAAAGCAGTATTTAATAAAATTCAATTTGTGAGGAACTGACCCATTATTTTATTAAATAATTTTGAACATAAATAACACCACAAGCCAAGGATATGCCGACGATATTGTCATAACAGCCAGGGGGAAATTCGAAAACACCCTTTGCGATATTGTACAAAAGGTCTGAACTATACAAATAGCTGGTGTAGGCAAGTGGGACTTAGCATCAACCCCACTAAAACCATCCTGATAGCCTTCACTAAGAAAAGAAAACTCAACCTCAAAACCATAAAACTTGATGGGAACGAGATTGAATGGAGACAAGAAGTCAAGTATCTAGGTTTAACTTTAGACAGTAAACTCCTGTGGAACAATCACGAAAAGGAGATTACATACAAGGCAAAAATGGCTATAATGGTGTGCAGAAATCTGGCAGGAGCAAACTGGGGCTGTAACCCAAAAATCCTAAGCTGCCTGGTGTAGTAGAACTAGCCTATTGACGACGAGAGAAAACCTCTCCAAAATTCAAAGACTAGCCTGTATATGCATTACAGGAGCAATGAGAACATGCCCAACGGCAGCCATGGAAGTGATTCTCAACCTCACCCCTTTACATATGGTGGTGGAAAGTGTTGCAGAAAGAACAAGATACAGACTAAGTAGAGAGGGAGTCATTAAAAAAAAACACCTCCTCACTTCTTAGAAATCAGACAACCTGGGACATGCCACAAGACGGTATTATGAAAAAATATAACTTTTCAAAGAAATTCGTTACGGAAATGAGCAACAAGAAGGAATGGGATCCAAATACCATTACCAGACTTGGAAAGAATGCCATTCAATGGTACACAGACGGCTCAAAAGCAATAGAAGGAACTGGGATAGGAGTGTTCGGGCCAGGAACCAAACACTCTGAAAGCTTGGGAAAAACCCCAAGTATCTTTCAAGCGGAAATCCACGCCATAAGAAAGTGCGCCCAGTTCAATATTGATAAAGGATACAGAAGACAAAGGATTATCATAATGTCGGATAGTCAGGCAGCCATTAAGGCACTGAGCTCTTGTGTAATCAGTTCCAAAATGGTGTGGGAATGCCTAGACAAACTCAATGAACTAGGCGAGAACAACATAGTCACTTTACTATGAATTCCAGGACACACTGGAATAGAAGGAAATGAAATAGAAGATGAACTAGCAATGAGGGGGACTGAAATACCTTTCTGGGGGCCCGAACCCTTTTGCGGAATCAGCCCCAATGTAATATGTATTGAAAGAAATAAGTAAAGCCGAGAAAAAGAGAAGATCTGACCATTGGAAAGATCTAGTAGGGCTTATACAATCAAAGACTCTTCTGGGTGACTACAACCTGTTGAGATCAAAAGAATGCATAAGTCAAAGTAAAACTGCGCTAAGAGTTTTGACAGGGATCCTAACGGGACATTGTTGCCTGAATGGGCACCTGAAAGAGCTCAAAATAGTGGAGGAAGAAGAATGCAGATTTTGTGGAATGGAAGAAGAAACCTCCATCCACATACTTTCCAACTGCACAGCACTTCAGAATCCTAGAGCACAGCACCTGGGAGATTACTGGATAGAAGAGGAACATTTGCCTAAGTTGAAGCCTGCAGACATCCTAAAATTCCTCCGGGAAATAGGACTAAAGGAACTGCTAGTTTCTGAGACTCTACTCAGAAACTGAGTAGAAGTAAGGGGGCACAATAGATCTTTTAGGTCTCAGTGAATGGCACCCCAAAAATCACACATACATACAACACCACAAGCTATAAGAACAATATTATCTACTTTTTTTGATAAATTCAGATTAATACAAGCGTGTGGTTTTCAATAACCCTCTCAATATGGATTCACAACGTATTTTATAAGGTGATTTATAACGATTGTGATTGAAGAAAAATGAAATCCTACAAATACACAAAAAAAGTATTGTATGTTTACTTATCAGTGAATGCTTTGAGTCTTTTTATGCTTTTCTGCCATTCCATTTTTTTTGCATCCTCATTAATAGAAATAAATGTTTTGTTAGATGTTTTAATTGTAGTACTTTTACATTCTGGAGCCGCACAATATTTTATATTTTTTTACTCTGGTTCCGGTCCATTGTTTCGAATAGTTAAAATTATTTCTAAACGTTCTTATTTCACAAATATAACGCTGTTTAGAGTTTGCTTAAACGTATAATAAAAAATAATGAGCATATAAGCAAGCAAAATACTGTTACTAGCCAAGTAGTCATCTAACCGAAAACCGATCGGCGCGGTATCCGCTCTCTGAACGAGAGATTTCATATGCGATGACGTCACGCCTGAAATTATAAGTTCGTTTTCGATTCTATTAATCGTTAGATCTAAAAATTTTATTTATTCACGTTCTTCTATTTCTAATGAAAATTTAATACGAGGTTTGAAGTTAATAATGTGTAATGTTCTAGAAGTACCTACAAAGCATATATAACATCGATATATCCGTATCAAATTAAAATGTCCTTGGCTGGATAAGATTTAAAATTAATAGTCTCCCAATTATACATCATCATGTCTGCTACCATACAGTATCATCATTAAATATTTAAAAATAAGAATAATTTAATAAAAAAACAACTTCTCACCTATCGAAGCGTTAGTAGTCAGCAAAGAGGGAAAATTTTCAAACAACCCAATTTTAAATAATGAAATAAAAGCGAAAAAAACAGACACTTTAAAAAACATCCTTTCTTCAACATGCCCGAAACAATCGTAACGATCAAACTACGTTACATAATCTATCGGAACTTTATAGAATTATTTCTTTTATTAATACTCACACGTGTGCAGGTGTCGAAAAGTATCATATAAAGGGTAGTTTTGAAAATAAATCAGTTTTTCTTTAGTCTTAGAATGTAAAGGTTAACTTGAATTTTTTATGATTTAATCTAGTACGCACGAAATGTACATTTGCCAGGGAATCGTTAAAAATTTAGTAATTTTGTAAAACTAGGTTCATTCCTAGAATATCTCGTCTGTTATAATATGAGTTACTGTCATATTGACGAATAATACAGGATAATTTATTTTACACAGAAAATCATGATCCTATATGTTGATATTAAGATATAATCCAAAACAATTTAAAATAAAATATGGCAGGATGCTTTATAACAAAATGTGAAAATTGATTTGGTCCGTTACTTCAAAACATTTTTGTATTTTTATATTATACTTGGTAATGGTTTTAAGAATGTGAAAATACATAAAACTCATTGAACTCTATAACTACCATAGGAATATGACTGGGACAAAGCTCCACATTCCACGCCACTAGTGGAAGTATTCATTAATTCATTAGTTTCGGTTGTGCTTAACAGCCCAAGCACTTGAACTGATTCTCTGTACTATTTCCCATGTTATCTACTTTTATTCCAGAGCTTCGTGTCTTCTATATGTGCTACTAGTTTGACTGGAGGGATTTTCAGTAGTTGTCATGGTTGTATTATTTCCTCTTCAAAGTGCATCCATCTGAGTCCTTGTAAGTTCTTGCAGAAGTAGAGTATGTGAGTTCACATTTTCTGCCCATAGGTTCACTAACTTTGCCCATTTTGTTTTTCAATATTAATATTCTGGTGAGACTTCCTTGTCTAACTTGTTCAGTAAACTCTTTGTGTGGAATTACCCTTGTCGTGTCAACCTCCATGTGGAGTTGGTGTTTTCTACCTAGTATTTTAACGATTTTACCTCTCAAGCAATCTTTTACGATTCCACAAAACCGTTCTGAACCTATGAAATCCTATTTAGTTAACTGGCCTGCCATTTCCGACACTTTGTTGAATCTACTCATATTACTTTTAAAAATGGAACTAAAACTTTTTTATTAACTCCTCCAATTTAATAATAAAAAATATATAGAGATTCAAAATTGATAATTATTTCGATATATGACGATGATTCTTCTCTGTTTTTAACCAGTCTAGACCTAGTTCTTGGATTACTGATAGCTTTAAGCAGAGCCTGACTGTTAGTGAATATTTCAATTTTTTTTCTTCTGATGTTTTCATCAATACAGGCTATAGCCACAGTATATGAACGAACCAGTATGTTATCTCGTAACGTCACACTGCCGAGCTCTCTGTGACCTACAACGTCGTTCGGATGACTATATCATCCGGCGGCCAGTGCTGTGCTGCGATCATGCTACGATCCAACCAAAGTGCAAGTGGTGAATTTGCGAATAAAATTATTTATTACAGCTTATGTTTTTACGGCTTTTTGGTATTATTTATATAGTTTATAAGCGCATTTTTTTGCAATGGATACCATTAAAAAGAAGAAATCGGGTAGTGTGTGTGTAGTTCGTGGATGTAACAATAAATATTATAATTGAGATGAAAAACCGTTTACCGTTTTCCAAAGGATTCAGAAAGGTGAGAAACTGTTTGTATTTTCATACGAAATGTATAATACTTTATTATTTGATCTTCATATTACATTTATGAGCCTTAGTTTTATGCATTGATTCAATTTGTTGTTTTTGTTTCAGAGATAAAGTTTGCGATGCGATAGGCCTGACTTGATGCCAAAAATAGAAACTCTTTACAATAGTAGTCATCGTTTATGTGGTGCTCATTTTGAACCAGACATGATTATGCAACATTATCAAAGAAAACTTCTTTTAAAAAATGCTATTCCAATTCCAATCTTGTGGTTATTTAATTGAAAAATGTTCGGAAATTCATACATGCAGCGTTTGTGAGACGTATTCACAAGCGTATCAGAATTTAGACGATTCGTTTTTACACTGTTACCTTAGAGCTTATGAAATTTCGAATAAGGATACTTTTGGAAACTTGAATATGCCGCATGAAAATTTTGTACAATACATCTCATGATTAGAAACATTATTCCAAATGACTTTTGAGAAAGTTGCTACGGAAGATAATATTATTGAATCACTCATAAATATTAGTCAAACAACAGAGTTTGTACATCCTTGTGTTGATTTTCCAATAAAATATTTAATGAAACTTCAGGGTACGACTATATTACACATTAAAATTTGTCAATGAAAATTTTAAAAATCATTACAAAATGAAAATTGTAATATGGGAAAACCAATAAATATTTTGTATAAGACTATTGTTTCATTCACTCATCAGTGTATTGTTCTACAATATTAAAGAAAAAACATTTAACACGTTCAAGTCATTTTAAAACGTATGCACCTACGCCTATGGTGAAATGAATCTTAAAACGATCCGTTCAAGGTTATCAAAATCTCTGGCAATTTATGAATGAAATTTATGAGAGATATACTACTGGTTGGTTCATATACTGTGCTATAGCGGCAATCGTTACTGCTTGAAAAACAGTCGTATATCAACCAAGTCTAAAGAACATTGTCTTTCTAGTTTCTTTTATACCAGCCCCAGTGCCATGGTTTGTTTTGGAACCATCGGTAAACCAGAATTTCCTGGGTGCATTACCTGTTTCCTAGATGGGATGATGTTCACTCGCTCAGTGAATATATTCTCCGGTGTCATGATATCAAAACTCATGTGAAATATGGATTCATCTAGTATTGGCCCAGTTATATCGATGTGTCCTTCTCGGACATTGTTCGTGGACCTTGTCTCCCGATTTTAGACTAAGAATTGTCATCATTGCCTAGTTCTGAAGGAGGAAGTCCAATAAGGGCCCCGGTAATACCATGAGGGACTTGTCTTATATTGCAGTTAATATCTTCACAAACTCTTATGCAGTTCTACTTTGCCTTATCATAAAAAAATGCATTCAATTGATGTCAACAGGCTTAGTCACTCAGAAGAATCTTTGATTATCTAAGCCCTACTTTCTCTCTTTCTTTTTTTCGACTTTGCCTATTCCTTCCAATATGACCATGGAGCTGATAACAACCCTCAAAAGGGTGATTCAGTCCTCCTCTTTGCAAGTTCATCTGCTATTTCATATTGTTCTCGCCTACACCAGAGCTCAGTGCTTCTATATCCTCTGTGAATATTGAGCTGGGCACACTTTTTTATGGCGTGAATTTCCTCTTGATAGATACTTGGGGTTTTTCTCAAGATTTCAGAGTGTTTGTGTCCTGGCCTGTACACTCCTATCCCAGTTTCTTCTATTGTTTTTGAGCCGTCTGTGTACCATTGAATTGTATTCTCTCCAAGCCTGGTAATGGTATCTGGATCCCATTTGTTCTTGTTCAATTCCGTAACGAATTTCTTTGAAAAGTTACACTTTTGCATCATATCCGAGAAAAAATGTCATCCACACAGCAAGTCTTTCCGGAATTCCAGCCAAAAATCTATTAAAACAGGCGCTACGGCAGTGAAGTTAGCTGTACTAACACCCCTTTAGTGTAGTAGTAAAGTATATTCATAAAGTAGATGTCAAAGGTAATAGTATAATACCATTATAACGCCTCACAGAGTCATAAGAATCATGAAACAAGGATCGTTCACTAAGAAGCAGCAACTACTTCCCTCGCTATATGCCACGAAGGACATTGAATTACACTTCAAAGTTAATCAGAGTTGGTATATCTGCAAGATAGAATCAACCATTTTAGTTTGCAATTCGAAAGGACAATATAACCAATATAAGAGACCGGTTTCAGCATATTTGCGCCTCATCAGTAACGGGTAGATATTATCCATCCAGAAGCTCTGAGAGCATAATTCTGGATTGGAGAAATCAGATATGTCAGATATACCTACCAACCCCGTTTAACTTTTATGATCCTTTGTGGCATGACATTTTCTTTGCAGGAAACTGTAAATAAAGTAGATGCCACCTAGTAGACCCATCTCTACAGTCCTTCCTGAAGATGACATGAAAATTTATGAATATTTGTTTTCTGCCTATAACTGAGTTTATTTGCTGGACGCCGCTGGTTATTTTCTTACGTTTTTATAACAATATGTTATGTAGTGATTCACCTTGAATCAAATATCAAATTACACTACTGATTATAATGGTTTGGGGTGGTACTAAATAAAATTTAATTTGTTTATAATAGCAACTTGCTAAATTAGATGTACTTAATTATATAAATTTTTTATTGTAAGGTTCATTTTGAAACAAAATAAAAACGTTTATCTAATTAAAAGCAAAGTCGAATGAAATCCAATTGATTTCGCAATATCACTTTTCTATGCAATTATCAATGGGAATTAAAAGTCCGGATTTCATGGACGTTAATTCAGTGCAGTCGGTGTCTCTAAAATGGTGATGAAATTTGTTGCTGTGAAATAAAATGAATGACGGTTAGTAATTTTCAATTGTAATTTTTCTAGAGCTTTTGAATTATTTCCGAAATAATTCACGGAGCTTAAAGGTCTGACGAGTCTAGAGATGGTAGATTTCAAAGTAACGATTTTGACATCCGATACTAGTATGAGATACCGGGATGCGTATTGGCATTGTTTACTATGCTGTAACGCATACATGCTGTTGCAACGCGGTAAAGAATGACTGAACCAATGCTCTCTCTACCCAGACATATCTTACCACGACTCAGCACAGGCAGGTGTTCAGACGTAGTAACTATTGTATTATTGATACGCTGCCATTCTCGAGACATTGTTTATCGCGTTGCAGTCTCAACCACGTTGAAATTTGCTTTCTTTCGCGATTTTGCAGTTCGCGTTCATAAAAATAACAATAATATACTATCGCCAAAAATAATTTATAAAACCACACTAAAATACAAAAAACTACATTAAATGCAAAATCCACAAGAAATGTTGCTTTGGTGATGAATGCATTGTATAATGCACACTAGGTTATTCAAGGAGGGGAAGGGAATATAATCATTGGAATTACCCTTCCCCCTCTTGATTAACTTGATATGCGCGTTACAAACTATTGGATGCATTCACCCTTCCCATTTTTGAAAAATATCCAATACTTTGTAACACGCATATCAAGTGATTTAAGAAGGGTAACGGCTAATCCAATGATTATATTCCCTTCCCCTTCTTGAATAACCTAGTGTGCATTACAATGCATTCATCACTAAAGCAGTGCAATCAACATTTCTTGTTCGAAATCAAACTTGAAAAACAATAAGAGAAATAATAGTTGACAGTTACTTGGTACATCGTAAACGTCGCTCACTAGATTAATACATTATTTCCGAACTTAGTGCAAAAATTTATACAGTTTTTATAAAACCGGCCATAAAATGAAACTGGTTTTGAAAATCCTGAATTTTATTCCAATTTATGGGGTTTCAGAACAAGCAAAACTTTATCAAGAATGACATTTTTCACTAAAACTAATATTTAAACATTTTCCATCTATGTTGAGCTGGAACGCGGTAAACAATGTCTCAAGAATGGCAGCGTATCAATAATACAATAGTTACTACGTCTGAACACCTACCTGTGCTGAGTCGCGGTAAGATATGTCTGGGTACAGAGAGCATTTTTTCAGTCATTCTTTACCGCGTTGCAACACCATGTATGTGCTGCAGCATAGTAAACAATGCCAATACGCTACCGGGATCTTGTTATTACAGGGTGATCATTCGAATTTCGACACATTTTATGAGCCCATAACTTGGAAACCGAATAAGATATCGAGGGGCGGTCTTGACTGAACGGCTTCAGGAATTAAGAAATCTTTTTTCACGCTGTTGCCAATTTTGAATTTTTTCCCTAGACTACAGGAAAAAACTTGGGTTTTTTGGAAATCAATAACTTGGACATTTTAAATGAATCACCCTGTATGTTTTTGTACCGTCGGATAGGCTGAAGCTTCTACTTTTCAAAAATATATGGTTCTATAGCAATTTAAGGTGTTCTTAAGGAGCAGATTATCTTTAAAAGATAGACTGCAATTCGTTGACTACAGTAATTCCGTACATTTTTGTCAGCGCACAACTTCTGAACTAGTCATGACATCGAGAAGCTAAACGGCATCAGGAATTAGAAATTTTTTCATGCTGTATGCCCAGTCTAAGGAAAAATACAAAATTGGCAACAGCGTGAAAAAAAATTCTTAATTCCTGAAGCCCTTCAGTCAAAACCGCCCCTCGATATCTTAATCGGTTTCCAAGTTATGGGCTCATAAAATGTGTCGGAATTCAAATGATCACCCTGTATTATTTTTCAAATAACCATCTCTACTACCTGTGATTTCTAGTATACTTCCTTCCAAGATATTTCGTTTTGCCTTAAATAATAAAGAGGATCCGTAAATCAATGCAAAACAAACCAAATTACAATTCTGAAGTCTATCCAAATAATTGTTCATTCTCATGGCGATTTTCATTTGTGTCAACTTGTGTGAACTGGTGAAGAAATGGCCTATTGCCGCCAACGGTTTAACATGGTACTAAAACGTCCCTGAACAGCCCAAACACATAATATTGAAAGATTCCAAATAAAGGACGAAAATAAACGAAGGTGCATTTTCAAAGAGACTTGTTTTTATAAAAAAAAATTCGGGAATAAGCGAAAAAGCAATATCTTTAAAAAAAACATTCCTGGAACGTGCACTTCACTTGATCCCATTCCTAGTAGACTATTATAATGTCATTGCATAAAATCATTATGCAAATTTTCATCAAAAACAATCTACTGCAAAAGGACCTTGAACTTTTTGCTGCCTCAAACTTGAAAATATTGATTATCCAGTTGTCTAATTTCTTCATAAATTCCAGATAAGGACCAACATTTGACAAAACTTAATTATTGCTGATAACGGTAGATGAAACGCTTTTTGGAATAAAAGCATAAAAAAAGTTTGTGGTGGTTTCATTTATCAAAAAATAACAAAAATAATAATGAATATGTACCACAAGGAACAATAGAAAATGAGTTATGCAACGCTTGTGCTCACATAAGCAACCACACAAATATATTATGACATCTTAAGAAGACATTGGTTATCTTATCAAGGCAACGCAATTATTTCCATATTATAAAAAACTTATTCTTTGTTTAATACTCCTGAAGTACCTACCTTCATAAATATAATAAAGTTTATTTTAAGAAGATAGATTTTCAATCGAAATACCTACATAATTTAAGTGAGAATGTCAATTTATGACCTCATTTCGAATGAATCATAAACATTTATAATCAAATATACGTGTTTATCTATTATATTTGAAAAATGTTATTGGCATTGGCAAACGTTATTAACACGAACACTGAATAATAAAACTTGCTGCAAAAAATCTGTAGAGTCATGATATTATTATGTAATACAATCTACCATTATTTGTTATCTTCGTCTTTATTATCTGATATTATACATTCATGCCATACAAATAATTAGAGCTGGCAACGCTGTCTAGAAATTGTCAATAATACCGGCCGGTTGGCGGTTAGTTACCAATACCAGTTGCCACCAACGAACAATCGTTGATTTTCAATAGTAAAACTACAAGTTTCACTTTTCTTAACCGCATTTTTGTTGATATTGCCTGTGAAGAGTGATCGAGATTTACACATACGTTCAAAGACCTCAACCGGTGAGTAAATTAGAATAACAGTTAGATAATATATGATATACTTATATATAATATATTTATGCAATTTTGTGTTGATGTATAATAATTTTTTATTTCTATAATAGATAAGAAATTTATGTAGTTAGAAATAATGTTTTTTTATGATAAAAATATGAGTTTTTGAAAAAAATACAAAACACCTTACCTAATAGATGAAATTAAATAGTTCTTAGTCATACATTTCGTTTATTTAGATTATTGATTATAAGATGCAATCTTTTATATTCGTTATTGTTTGTCTTTTATCAACTGTACTTATATTTTAACCATGTCTGAATAGAACTTTAGATTTTTCACAGTTCTTTGGACAAATTTCCATAATTAAAAATACTTATATTGCAACGTATAAAATAACGAATAGGTATTCCTTGCATCCTGTTTGTCATTGTTGCGTGAAATTCCAGTCAACTCTGTTTCAGACAAGTCCTTGATACTTTAGATTTCATTGAATTCGATAATAATTCCACTTTTACAACTACCTACCATCAAGTTATTAGGACTTTTTCAGTTAGTTCCATCAACATGTAGGTATATTACCATTATATAATTAGGATCCTTATAGACGCATAAGATACAACCTTCAATAAATTCGAAAGGATGAAGATTATTGTTTTTTTTTATCTTATATGACCTTCATATGTATGTTTGTAACGGAAAATTCAAACGTGTAGTTTCCATTGCAACGGTTGATGTCGATAAAGTGAAGGTTCTTTCAGACAGAATTTAAAAATTAGGTACAGTTTATATAATAACTTTTTTGGTGTACGTCATCGATTGATAATGTCCTTCTAACACATTAATTATTAATTTCATAGCCTTTTCCGAATTTGGCTGAATACGATCCTGATGATTTTATTTTTCAAATTTAAGGTTAGCTATACGTCAAAATAGCAAATAAAATAATCGACATACTGAAAACCCGGATATACGTCACAAACCATGACGCACACCAAGAAGGATATTGAATGTACTATAGCACAAACTTCTATTAGGCCAAGCTTAAGCTAGAACCTAGTTTAAAGGTAAATTTTTTGTTGCACGGCATTAGATTAGCTTAGAATTGGAGTGGCTCTGTGATCTATCCCACTGCGACCTTTGCAGATCTATTGTGTTGTGGTTAGGTTAGTTCTATATTTAGAACTCGATATCTACCTTTATTCTTTTTATTAGACCCATTAGCCTGGATACCGCTTCTCTTGCGTAGCTCTCTGCCCTCGGTTTTGCTTCTCCGAGTAGGTGAAACCGCACCCTTGCTAGGCCATCGCACTCACAGAGTATGTGCTCAGCGGCTTCGTCTTCTTCCTGGCAGAACCCACATAGGCTGTCATCAGCTAGGCCAATTGTGTGCATATGTTTCCTCAGCCTACAATGTCCAGTTAAAATTCACACGAAGGTGTTTTAAGGAATAATTTAGTTGTAAGAAATGAAAAAAGACAGGTCTGTGATTAATCGTAATCAAAATATCACAATAATGAACCGTTCAAATGTATTACAAACGTTAACCCTAATGTTTGACTTAAAAAGGTAGAACGTGTCGCGGGACACACGGTAGGAACTTTAGTTCCTTTTAAGCAAAAGTTATGTAATACATCTGACGTTATAGATAAACAATTTGCATATTCTTTGGTGGTTGAGTAGTAAGCACACCAGACTCTCACGCGGTAGACGTGAGTTCGATTCCCCGTGAGCAATTTTTTTTTATTGTTAATTTTATTTTTAAATAATCATTCTGCTTGATATTAATAACGACAACAGGTAGACGTTTGAAATATTTAGCAGAATATTCATTATTATAGATAATGGTACGGTACCCTCCGAGTCCGACTGGCAACATCTACTTATAACAGCATCGTATAAAAAAGGAAACCGTAGCATTATACAAATTGGACATTCGTTTACCACAATTAGTGGAAACATAAAATTGAATTGTTACATTTTTAATTTGAAGTTATATTACAGTTTATAGAAATTTTTATTTTCTAGATTTTTTCCTAAGTGGGTCGTAGAAAAAATATGCTGCTCGACTCGTGTGGATTGTCCATATCGCACTTGAACGTCCTCGTGCGACATGGCCATCATATCCACACTAGTTGCACAAACTACAATTTCTTTCAAAATATGCCCTTTTACATTTAAAAACTACCTGCCAAATGTCAAATCAATTTATCTATCCATTTTAAAGTTATCGAATTAAAACATTCAAGTTTTCAAAATTTCAACACCCTGTATTTCGAAAAGTAGCTAGACCCCTTTAATCGCGCAAAAAAAATTATGGAAATAATAGTAAAAATTTATCCGAACAAATTCAAGTAGATCACTAGCACTGCGAATACCAGCTTTGCATAGAATTTCAATATAGCATCGGTGGTTCAGTGGTTAGAATGCTGGCATTGCACGCGGGGGGCCGGGTTCGAATCCGGGTAGGAGCATATTTATTATTATGAATCGCTGCTTCGTAAACGAGAGAGAGAGACTAAGGAGGCACAAGCACGCAAAAGCAAGGCACATAACGAAGCAATGTAACATAACGTAGCGTAACGTAACGCGTAACGGTCAGATCTTTTGCGTCGCGACCCCTGGTCGCTCAAACATAACCTGGCGTAAAGAACTAAAGTTCCAAAAAAATTGATTAGTTGATATTTACATTACG
>CAJUYH010002537.1:0-39417 GCA_910591685.1 Galerucella tenella
AACTGCTGGTTTATGACGCTTTGCTCGGGAACTGAGTAAGAGAAGTGGGGACAATTCTTCAGATCTTCGTGAAAGAACATAGAACATTAACACCAACGAAGAGTGCACCACTGCTGAATGATGCATGATACTGAATGATGCTCTTGAAGTACATGGCCAGTATTGTGAGTTATTTATCTAGTATGACAGATTAACGTCCAAATTCCAAATATAAAACTCAACTAAATGGTTTGTTGAAATAACAGCGTATCTTTTTAAAAAAATCGTTTTCCCAGTAATGGATAGACGATATAAAATTGAAAATATCGTAATTCACATGTCATCTTTCGGGTTTGAAAAGTTATGGCTTTTATGGAAACTCACAAAGGAAAATAAAACAATAAACAATAGAAATGATAGTGTATTCTTTCACTTATTTTTCTGTTTCCGCGTTTCCAATTTCATTCATTTCACTTTGTGTATATACAAATTTAGTCGCTCTCAATCAAAAGCGGAAAAATGAAATCTCTGAAACAATTTGATCGTTATTATGTTTATTGGAAGGTAACAAAGGTTATTTGTCAGTCTGATTTGTATGTTGGTAAATATTGACTATTCGTTTAGTTAGCTTGAAACAGGTTTTAGAAGTACGCGAGTAAAAAACTTCATATATGATCGGTCGCATATATTTATTAGTTCTATCTGAGATATTCAGATACTACTGAGCACTTCATATGGAACTTAATACTTACTTACCAAAGTTATCAGAACTGCAAGGAGTTTTACCAGGATTGGTGCAGGTCACGTCTTGTTTATGATAGAACAGCAGAGCATAATATGGTTTATGCCTACCCCCCTCGACCTCAGACATAATTTCAATTTACATAGGTTTTGTTCACAGAATATGAATGATATTAATATGTTGAATGAACGTAATTAAGTTTATATTACAGGATTCTCCCAACAGTTCTTAAGGGGCATCTACCAAATTCGACCTTGCACAATTATGCTTTGTATATTTTTTTGTTTCCCTACGTCCTCACGTTTAAGTTCACATACGAAAATTTTATTAGAAATATGAAAGCTCCGCAACATGTAGGTAGCCAAGCGGTCCAAGCGGATTTTGGTTCACGTACTACTCTATAAGCTTCGTCAGTATACTGGGAGACCGCCGAGACCGGCGAGCGTTGTATCAACAATGGAATGGCACGCGACTACCGAAGCAGAGAGACAATGTCAGTCATAGAAGGATAGAAAAGCGAGCGATGGATTTTTATCCGATATTTTAGTGGTAGCAACCGAATTTCAATAAGGAATTGTACGGTCATAAGTAATTTGAGTATTCTGAGATTTTTATATAGTATTCATAAAGCTTCAAATTAGACTTCTTATCAATTAGTTTTTCCATTTAATCCATATTTAATTGTTTACAAGGGCTCAAACTTTGCTTAATATGTGTAATTACCTCATGATTCGTATTTTTTTCAACAAAATTTGGTTAGCATTTCAAAGTTTTTATTCGATGAGAACTCTCTACATGATATATTTTTTTCTCAATTTTCAATACATCCATTACCTCAAAATTCTTTGCCAAAAATATTCCGATATTTTCTCAAATCGCTGCCGATAGATTCCCCTTAAGGTTATCGCTGAAATTACATACCTTGCGCTCATAATAATATTAAGGACACACAACAAGAAAATGTTTGACACTTAACTGCACTTGACACACACTACATATTGGGGCTTCTTTTTTCTTCAGGAGATGTTGGTGTGTATATTTCGTGTGTCCTATCTTAAGCCGTGATAATATTACTTGTTGCCTCCATGGGGAAACAACAAGCTTTATTTGTTCCAACTTACCCTCGGATCCAATCCACAATTTTTGCCAAACACCTCTTGTTGATTTTTTTTGAAAAAACTTTCAGATCACTTTGACTAGCCAGCTGTTTATTTATTATTGTGGGATTATTTAGGTGGGCTTCTTTGGAAGATTGGTCGATTGCTTCATTGCCTGTAATTTGTGTGTGAGAAGGGAGGCTACTGCTACTTTGTTTGGTGCAATGTGAAAACTCCCCAATCTAACCTACTTGAAAAGCTCAGTGTTAAATGGTGTGCAAAATCTTTCGTTCTATAAACAACTTCACCAAATAAATCGATTGGACATCCAGTAAAACCTTCAGGCTGATTGAAAGCTGCACCAATTGAGCACCTTCATTGAACAGCAGAGCTCTGCAATGGAAAACATTGTTCAAAGAACCCCTAGCGTTGGATAAACCTCCACTTCCAAAAAGATCTTTCGCCTCCATAAAGTCTTCAGCACCAATGGGAAACAACAGGAACTGGAAGGTTAGGAAGGAGTTGTACTAACTAGGCGAGGGGGTTGTTCTAACAAAAATAAACTGATTTTTGCTGGGACCAAGCAGATTTTATTACGAGATGTTAAAGAACCTTTATGTCGATCCAAAGTTGCCAAATGAGTGAAAGTCGTTCTTTGCCCCACGTTGGGCGCCAATTTGTAACCTAAACTTGCCCCAGGCTAGAGCACTTCACCTCAGGGAGTGGTATTCGGAACCAATTGAACTATTTTATACGCTATCACTGGGATGGGGTGTACAATTAATATTAAGTTGGACGCCACCAGCTTTTTAATCGAACGAAGCAATTAAAACAAGAAACAAAAGGTGGAAAGCTGGAAACACCGTGTAAGAAATTAAAGTTAAATTGAACAAAATAAACAAAATGAATCCACTTATTCCCGAACACGTTTATCCAATTCAATAATTATTGAATAATCAATACAAAGAATGAAATAATTATTTATTGAATTATTTGAAACAACATAAATTGAATATTTCAAAAAATAACGAAAAGAATACCAATTGTAACTAGCACGCCAAATCCAAATCTTACACACGCTATAGATAAGACGCAGGCACTTATCTTAAAGGGCTGAGGATGTTCGCAGCTTTTAGCGCGATGGCGGCAGTGGCGGTAATCTCTTCGGTAGACTGTGGACCTTGTGCACGGGCAGGAGCGAAGTGGACTGGAGATGCAGTAAATTGCAGTAAACTTGTCTTGAACTTGACTGAAGCTTTGCCTTAAAAATATAACTTGCATTAAACTTCCCGGCTGCAGAGCTGCGGAAAAAAGAGAAAACAGGGATAAGGAACTAGAAAAGGAACATTAGGAAGGAACGAATAAATAGAACAGATCAGGTAAAAAAGGAGCTTATGCTATAGCGCATACAAAACCCGAACTCCACGTGTTAAAATACAACTTAACAGTGATCTGTTTTATTCTATTCGTTTTGTTCCTCAAATACACAAAAAAATGTAAATCAGCAAATAAGCAATAAATATAGATAAGCTGTAAGCACTAGAAAATAACCTAGGGAAAATACAATAATTAACTTACCAACCAGACAATAGAAAATTGTTCACCAAAAATTAAAAATTAGATATAGATAACTGTTGCCTTCTGTGGCAGTTAGAGGAAAGAAAGAGTACACTCGAAAATTGAAATTTCGAACATCGACAGACAGAAATGGAAGGGGAATTTGATAAAAATTAATGTTTTATTTCGGAGTGGCTAATGCGACAGGGAAACGGCATGTTTAGAAATGTAGTAGAAATTTGGGAGGAAGTGACTAATGTGCCAAAAAATTCAATAAATGAAATAGTTTTTCTGACGAAAAACGTAACAGCTGAACAGCATGTTACAAATTATTATTAGCGGGACTTTTGAAAATAAGAATATGTTTAATTATTAAGAGCCAAGCAGGGTTGGTAATGTAACAAGAAATAAAAAAAACGTAGTTAATATAGACAAAGGCTATGTAGTTGATATAAACAACTATACTGGTTTTCATTTAAATGGTGTGAAGAAATTCGTGGGGTGAATTCTGTTCTTACCAATATATTATGTTGCGTCTAGTTTTCTCTCGTTACTTATTTGATTTATAAGCACATGTAAATATTTCTTGAGAAAGGGGAAGAGAAATGTATTGAGATTTATCGCTTCCCGGCCAACTGACACAGATTAAAGTGTAAGTATGTTGAAAATATCAGAAAATAAGAAATAGAAAACTAAATAAACAAGAAAACCCAGGCCCAAACCCGGTTGATCAAAGTGTAACTATGTATAAAAATATCAGAAAATAAGAAATAAAAAACTAAAAAAAAACAATAAAACCCAGGCTCAAACCGGGTGTCGAACCTAGGACCTCTGGGTTGTGAGCTCAGTATGGTACGTACTTGGCCAATCTGCTCACATTCAGTCACATCGAAAAGAAGGTTAAAGGCTTCATAGACGCATGCGTAATCGCAAAAGCCACATGTAGTTACTACTAAATTTGACAACGTTGGATCGACATAGAGGATGGTTCTTTAGCCTCTCGTGATTTCATTAACCTGCGAATGTATTGGACTTGCAGCGTCTGTTCAGTCTTTGTTGGATGGCAGTTTCTTGGTGTTGAGAGTTAATTTTCAAGTTTACAAAAATTATTATTTGATTGTCCTAGTTAAATCATAGTTTAATTGGTCTGAAAGTAATATTTGTGGTAATAAATAACAGTGTAATAGTGCTGCATCTACATTACTACACTTAACTTCGCCAGACACTAATAATCTCCGATATATCTTTCGAGTATTCCAAAGTATCTACCAAAAAAAGTCTTTATTGCAAACCGGGTTTCTTTATTAAATCCCTACATCGATCAGATTGGCCATAAGATGGGATTTAGTCGGTAAGGTAGGTGTCTATTACACATAAGTGCATTTCTCGTTCCGTCTCTATTCCGTTCGAAAGTTTGATGTATTCCGTTCTTTATCTAGACATTTCGCGCGTTGGAAATGATCTAAAAACCTCATATCTATATCAGAAAAGTCTATATATACGTTGAGATTGGACTATGATCAGCATCCTTTACCGATTGAGACGTTGACACAGCAATGTACTCGGCAATATCCATTTCCTGCATAATCCAAGTATTCAACTTCCGCAAAAGGATATTTTTCGCAGACGTAATTCACTATTAAAATATTCAAATAGATTTTACACTTCTTATTGCAATGTCTATGTTCGTTCGTTTCTTTCTTTTTTTCTGGGGATTTTTCTGCTTTGGCAGCACTCGATCTACTATCGATAATGTTATTTAAAAATGACTGAAATCAATTTCGTTTCGACTATCTAGGAGAAGTTGATAATCTTTTTTAAACACGCTTTCATCTGCTCGCATATTCATCCAATATTGTGATGTTATTGTATTTTGGTTGGGTCTAGTGCTAACCTTTGTTCCCATTTCACATTTTTGCTTGTTTCTGGACTTTTCTACTATTAAGCCAGACGGTAGGGGTAACAACTACAAGAAATTAGCAATACGGTACCTTGAAGTATGTAGATTAATATACAAAAAAGTTTACCAGTCTATCGATTTCCCAAGTAGGAAAAAAAATTAAAAAACTTTTTTTTTTTTCGAAATTTTTCAATAATTCACGCTGAGAGGAAGGTAGAGAAAAATAAAAAATACCACCGTATAGAAGGAGTGTTTTGCAACAAAAAGGTTTCTTGCGTTTCTTTCGTCCGAGCAATGATTTGTCCGGAAAAAATTCGGTAAACTAAGTATGTGTTCCGCATCCGCGCGACTTTATTTTCTGAAGCGCGGCGGAGTACATTGTAAACTATTGTACAGTTATAATGTAGATATAAATAATTGTTATACGGCGTTTTGTAGAGGAAAGTGTCGTTTTTAAGATGGCATTTTTTTGTCATAGCACATAATCATTTCTAGCAAATTATATAAATATTATATTCTAATAAAAAACCAAGTATCTCAAGTATCAGTTACGAAATGCCTAATTTTGTGTAACGCGTGAGATTTTTGCGGAACGAACGAAGTGAGTCTCGCAAAAACTCACAAGATTCAGTATCAGGCTCAATTTCTTTGCAGTTTTTTACCAGTTTAGACCTAGTTGTTGGATGTTGTTGTTGTTCTATAGCAATTTCTTCTTTGATTAGAGTTATCAACATTTGCTCATTAGCTGCAACCTCCTTAAGTAAAACGTGGGCTGTTACACTGGTTGAACCGATTAATGTTTGAGGAACAACATGAGATTCTCGCGGCTATTACGAACTATTGACATATTCTATCCGCGTCAATCATACCTTGAGTTTCAATCAAAAAACAAAATGTGCTATAAACTTTCGATAATATTTACAAAAATCACGTTACAATCAGTTTTTTGAGTCGAAAAAACCCCGTCGGCTAGAGTCAACGGTTTTTTAAGTTACACGATAGCAGCCAAACTGTTAATATTCTTTTTAAAGTTATATATATATATATATATATAGAGTGCCACCATTTAAAACTTTGTATTAATGTGTACTGTAGTGAATAATTTGATAAAAAAGGATGGAGTAATTTAATTTTGAACTATAAGCTGAAGCGAAACTTTTTAAATGAAATTTTAATAATACTCAATTTCCACTTGAACTAAAATTGCATCTCTTATTTAAAACAAACTCATATACAGTGTGTTCGAGAGATGATTAATTTTCACTTAAACCTATTGACAATAATACTTCAAAATTCACATCAGTCACTTCAGTTGTACCTTAAGGTTCTATTCTTGTGCCTTTTATTTTCTCAATTTATGAAAATGATCATTTTAAATCTCTGTGTAATGTAAAATTACTTACAACTGCAAGTCTTCTAGTACTAAACTCTTTGTTATGTTCAATTTCGTCCAAAACAACTTTTGGACACCTCTCTGTAACATCTGGATGCCTACTAGTTCCAGTACTCATGTTTCTTTTGGTCGTTGGTGGTGATGTTTGATTTGGATCTGTATCTGTAGAGTAGGGAGCACTTAGGCCACATGTGACCCATTGTACATCCTCCCGAGGAGTTGTCTTTCTAGTCCATCGTCCATCATGTCCTTCCCTGGAAAGTGGACACGTCACTAGGAGACATTTCCTTTGTATCGGCAGGTATAGGCCAAGACTCACCGAACACACACTCTCTTATTGACGATAACTCCGGACACTCGCATAAGACATGCCTGACAGTTTCATCTTCCTGTTCACACATCCTGCATAGAGCTAGCCCCATAGTATGGAGGTGTTTCCTTAGTTGACAGTGGCCAGTTAGAAATTCTACTGTTAAATGTAGGTTTTTCCTGGTCATCCTGGTCATTCCATCTCTTAAGGAATTGAGCGTGGGTGTAACGTTTGGCTAGTTCCGCTATTGTCGAAGTCGTTAGGCCGTAGGTGTCACTGGGCCCTGAAATTTTTAGTCCAGCTGCTCCCCTGGCAGAAGAATCGGCAATGCGATTACCTTTACTCTTGTCGTGCCCTTTAACCTACCCCAGGATATTGCGTACGAGGAAATCTTAGTTCAGCTACACCAGCGTTACATTGCATCGTACCCTAGAGGCCCTAGCTCCCGTAGAAGGTTTTTTTTGAATAAAGTTGATGGATATAAAGTCTCATCTAGTATTCGCAGTTTGTGTTTGATGAAATAGTTTCTAGACACCTTGTATAAGGTGAAGAAAGTATAGCAGGTTTTGGCAACCTACTGCAAAATCACTGCTTAGCAAGAGTTCCTCATCAAACTACCCAAATTGATCAAATTAAATCCAAAGTGCAATTACGAGTGAATAATTAAAAATAAAAGAATTTACATAACTCACTGGTGAGCCGAGCCAAATCTTTGTTTTGTAGTACTCATTATCAAGATTAAACGTTTTTATCTCACCGAACCATAAACTATTAATAAAACCTGTTCTCAAATTATAAAATATAAAATATTCCGGAAACTTCATCAAACTTTCGAGCTCCGTTGGAAAAAAAAACGGGTGAAATTATCGTGAGCAGGCACGAAAAATGTTCTTTCAGCCGCGTCGGCAGTAAAGGCACGAAAAATTATGTGTGGCCGTAACGAAACCGAAACTTTTGAAAGGATACAGTTTGTTGCGTGTTTAAAATTGGCGGAAATGAGACGGCGATGTACCGAAAAAAGACCGAAAATCGGAGTGACATCTCGTACCAGGATCCCGAACGGGAGAAACGTAAAAAACATACCAAGACCTCTAAAATATAGACCATTACCACGTTAGAGATGTTACAGAGGCGTGCGATGGTTTCATTAAGTAAGCTTATTGATGACACCTGATTCAATTTATTGGATCATTCAATGTAACGCCGCCAAGAACTCTCGCCGCACATGCTGGTGCTCACAGGTGTTTATTTATATTATTTCTTACAGCGAAAATTCTATTCTACGACAAGTACGACGAGGAAAATATAAAAACTACTTGAAAGAGAGAGAAGAATAATTGTGCGCAGTCAGCGATGGGTGTGTGTTCAGTGCCCCCCATTCTAACCGCTGTTGCCAAATGTGAAAGTTATTCCCAATTTTTGTCGGCAATAAGTCGAAAGCAGCGTATAGATTTTATTTATTGCAGATTGTAATCTGTCCAAATTTTTCCTTGAACTATATTATTTTATCCTTATTTGTGTCGATCTCACTTATTTTGAAAGTCAATCTCGATTTTCTTCCAATAAATAAGGCTTTATCTCGTATTAAAAGTCAAATGCATAATAAGTTATTTATTCCTTGGAAAGTACCAAACATTCTGAACCGGCAACGCTGCTTTCATGTCAGATTGGTAGCTGGAACTGAACACACGCCCAACGCTGACTGCTAAGAATTATTCTTCTCTATCTTTCAAGTAGTTTTTCTCATATTTTCCTTGTCGTACTTGTGTAAAGGTCTCTAATGGACCTTTCGCGATCTGTAAACCAGAAAAAAACCTGAGGCACATAAGTGAATTTGAAAATTAGCTCAGTAAAATGAGGAGTTTTTTGGCATCTTTGCTCACGACCTTAAAAAGTAGAGGCAGCCCAAGTAGCAATTTAAATTCTATAAGGTTTGTATAAACAGCTACAAGATATATCTTAAAGGATACTAAAATTCTTATAACGGTCTACAATGATCCTTATGCAACTTAAAAGGGCCCATTTTTATACAACTGTTTGGTTGTATAACAGTTCTAATAAAAGTTTATACAACTCTTATATGACTGTTTAATACACATGTATACAACTCTTAATCGACTGTTTTATAATCATTTATACAGCTACTATAAAATGATTTAATAGTGTGTCATGTAGTCACATCACTATGAAGGTCTCACAAAAGGGATGTATAATGCAATATATTTTTTTATAATGCTGTTATTTCGAGCACAATAGAAACATTTTGTCATCAAGCAGTTTATAAAAGCATTTTATTTTTTAGTGTGGATTATCCGAACCAAATTATATTTCAATTTGAACGTGCATCATACATTTCATTTTTAGAAATGGAGACTTATCAAAACGACTTGGGCCGCTTGGGTGGATATCGATAGTAAAAATTATAATTTCATTTGGATAGATTAATAGCACAAATTTTGATGCGCCTTGAATTTTACTAATAGATTATAGGTATATATTTGGCAAGAAAATGAAGCGCTTCAATTCTGGTCAAGTTTCAAGTAGATACTTAAAAAAATAGAATATCCTAAAATACTTATTTTTCATGATTTGAATAGTTTATCACTTCCTATGGATATTCTTTTACAATAAAATTCTCTAAATAATGATAAAGTCACATTTTTCAATATAGTTTCATGTTTCCCACTCAATTGCTCATAATGGCGGCGATAGCGGTACAAGAATTGCTTATTTAAACATGGCGATTTATAAATACAACAATTTTATCCCAAAGAAATGCCTTAAACAATATTTTATTGTAAAATGGAACGGTATACGATAACTGTTTTATAACGAAGAATATTTAGGCACTATACAACTAAAAAGTGTTTTATGATGCAACGCTATTGAATGCTATACAATATTTATTATACAACAATATACAGCTTCAATAAGACAAGCTTAAGTAACTTTTATAATGTTGTAGCCGTTAGTTCTATAGTATATTATAGAACTCTTATACAATAGGTATAAAAGTCTTATAAAATGATATTTTTGATATTGTATAAACTTGCTTATAAGGTATTATATCATTTTAAAAGAAATGATCGTATAATGCGTTATAGCATATATTGTAAAAGTCACTGTAGAATCATTTAATACAACCATTTTTTTTTAAAAACAAAATTATCACAACAAAAGGTTTAATAAAAACAAACAGTCCTTAAAACAACGCTATTCAACAGTTATAAAACAATTCCGTCCTCTTTGAATTCCATTTTGCTGGTTGGGAGGTAACGATAGAATCGCTGTCATTCTACTGGGTGTCTATTCACTAACAGTGAGAGCTCCTACGAGAGTACACACTTATGAAGTGCGCATGCGGGCTGTATCATAACTTGCAATTTCGAGAGAGCTCGCATGCGCAGTCTATAAATGTTTATTCTCGTAGGAGCTCTCACTGTTAGTGAATAGACACCCTGGACGTTCTGGTCAGTCCCATACTCTATCGTGTATAGTCTGATCTGTTGTTCTTGTTAATATTTTTGATTTTATCATATTCTCTAGGGCTCCCAAGGTTTCCCTGGCTTCCATTATTATTTTTTGTCTACTTCTACATCTTCATCGCCTTTATCTCTCACTGCTTCTCCCAGATATTCATAGTGACTCACATTTTGAAACGAATAGCTCTTAGCATTGTTTGTTTTATCCATTTTCGTGTTTTCGCCGGCACGCATTTTTAAATATTCATTTCTGCCCTCATTTATATAAATGCCAGCCATACTGTTTCGATTTATTTTCTAGATCTGCTCAAGTTACTTTTTGTGATCTTGTTATAATTGCGATATCGTCTCCATAGGCTTTTCCATAATATATTATCCCATCTGGATTTATGAAGCTCTCTCTTATTATACTTTTTAGCACTAGATTGAATAGAACAGTCGAAAGTGGATCCCCTTGTTTTAAATCTTTATTTACATCAGAAGTCTTGGATACACTGCCTTCCACCAAAACTTTGTTGTCGCAAACACTGGCATCTCCTTTTTCATGTATTAAGCAGTTTCTAGCAGTCTTCCATACACGTGGTATTTTTTCATTCATCCAAATTCTTTGGATTCGCCTCTATTTTTCAACCTCCAGGACTTTTGTTACCTTTTATATCAGCAGCCTCACAGATTATTTTTGAATGGCAGCTCCATCTTGCGATATAACTACTGCAGATGATGTTTTTAGAAAAATATTTTGGATTCTGTAGATTCTTTTTAGATTAGATGTTGAACAATTCACACAACATAGAATAAAAAAAAAACAGATCAGTGATTTTTGTTCTACCCCTTACCTTTTCCAATTACAGCTGCTCTGCTCACCGATTCCAGAAAATTGCCCAACAACTTGGTGATTTACCGGTATAATTGTGTACTCCACTGAGACATTACCTCTAAACTTACGATAACAAACTGAATAAACTTTAATTGGCCTCCTTTGTCAGTTAATCATGCCCTTTTAAAATATAATTTAACTATTCTAGGCTGCCGTGTAATTAGAACAGTTAACAAGATTTAAGAACGCTATTCTATGTTTGGATACGAACTCTAAACTAGAAATTTATTATCGAGCACAGAGGAACTCGACCCCCGAAAACCAGAAAGCATGCCTCTGTTTTCGCAGACCGGCGACACCGCAAATTCGTATGAGCTCGCTACAATGTTCATTTCTCGGTGATGCAGATACTTGTTGAGAGTGATTTTTATTAATAAATTCCCAAACTAGCTTTTGTCCGCTACTTTGTACGCGTAGGAGACGAAATTTGTTCTAATTGGGTTTTTTTCTCCTTATATTTCAAACAACGCATTTTGACACCTGTTTTGAAGGACGTAAGAACCAAAAGATATCGAGTGCCATTGACGATGGATGTAAGTTAACTTACCACCCTTACAAAATTTGGATAATTGTTTTGTCGTTTTTCCTCAATTTCTATGAATGATCCGATTCTATAATGTCGCCATGTCTAACCAAGTCTTCCGTTACTCTTGAAGTCCTTCAGCAGGAGACTTCTGGGTTCGTAAAGTTCATTTTCCACGTTGCGTCAAATCGCAGCTACTTGTTGCTGGGACAAATCGCTGCGAGAAAAAGTACAATCAGCATATCGATAGTTTGTTGCTGAGACTCATCCAGGCATAGGGTAAACGTAACGTGTTGCCAACTTGATTGACAGTGACAGTAATGTCATAACGGAGCGCTAATAGAAATTTTTGGTTGGTGCGACCAAATCCACTCGAAAAGTCAGCGACTTCTCGCTCAAAAATAGAGCAAGTTCTAACTCATGCGACGCGCCCAACGAAAAAAAACGCCAAGTTATTATTATTAACACTCTTTATTAGCAGAACTTGCTCTTGTACATGTATAAGTCAAAAAATTATATAATGGTATATAATATAAACAGTTAAAGATAAAACGTAATTAAAAGAAATAATTAAAAAAAAAACACTCAAAAAACAAATTTTTTTAAAAACATTTTCGAATATGATTATTATAATATAAAAAGTCTCAATTAATCGAGACATTTGCACGTACGTAATCTTTTATTTGTCTTGTGAATGATCCCAACGTATGACACTGCTTAAGTGTATTTGGTGAGCTATTAAATAATACTAGCCCAGAACTAAACAGCGAGTCAATACCCACGTAGTCAGTACCAACATACAGATTAAGTGCACTATTTCTTGTGTTATATGCATGCATGTCCGGAATATATATCATCTGGTCACAAAGATAACTCGGTAGTTTCTTATTCTAAAGTTTAAAAATGAATATCAACAAATTCAACGTCAGTCGTTGTTTAACAGACATAATTGATAATGTGTCCATCATATATTAAATGGAGGTGCGCCTATTACATTCGAGTATTGCCCTCATTGCCCTATTCTGCAGCTTTTGCAATCTGTTGAGATTTTTTTTACTAGCAAAATATATCAGTGTACTTGAATAGTTAAAATGGGGCGACACGATTGACCTGTATATAGTCAGTCTTGCAAATTTAGAAATTTTACTAGCCACTCTATTTATGAAATATATTTTAGTTGCAATTTTTCTTTCTATATACTTACAATGCTAATGTAGATTTAATTCTGGATCTAACATTACTCCCAAATTATTTAAACTTAAATACTCTCTCAACCCTTTCATCATTCATTGTAATGTTAAATGACTTATTAATTTTATTGAGATTGCCTTTTTTCCCCAATATCAATATTAATTTTCAAACCATTGTCACATAACCACTTAAATATGTTAGTTAGGTTCTCATTTAAATATTTCTCTATTTCATCTGCACTACCAGCAAAATATAGCATAGTGTCATCTGCAAATAATTTAATTTTACACCTCACAACATGCCTCACTATGTCATTAATGTACAGTAGGAATAGCAATGGCCCCAAAACGGAACCTTGAGGAACCCCTAGGTCCATATCTACCATTTCTGAGAATGAACTCTTATACTTCGCAGTTTTCTATTTTCAAGATAAGACGTCAACCAATCCAACTTTACGCACAAAACCATACTTACGCAGTTTAAGTAGTAATGGCTCTCTATTTACAGTCTCAAATGCTCTCTTAAAATCCAAAAATACCACACCAATAATCCCCTTCTTAACTAACTCTGTCTTCCAAGAAGAAACTGGGAATTGCAGCGCAGTTTCGCATGAGTGCGATTTCCTTGTTGCATGCAACTTTTTCGAGTTGCAGTGTCAACTCGCATCGTGGAAAATGGTCCTTATATTCTATACAATTTTATTGGCAACTTCCTTTATTGTTGACTTTTCGCAGAGTTCCATCGGCCATGTCGCTTAAGAGCTCTGACATCAACTAAGTGGATGACGTTCTTCTTGGGGAATATCCAGTGTACTCCTTGAAGTTGTCAAAGTTCAGAAATTAAGCAATCTTACTTACTACGCCCCCGTTTTTCACCTCCTTGGGGGTAGAGTTCCTGGAAATTATTTCTTATCGGATGCCTACGTCATACAAAGAACACACCCTCCAAGTTTCAGGTCCTTACGATCAACTATAGGTTGATATGTCTGTCAGTCATTCAAAACAAAGCATTTTATATGTACAGATATTCACAAATTTGTTATTTATACCCACTTGAGATACATAAAACGGTTTATATCCAAATAGCTATAAAACTGAATAATATTTTATTATCTACCATTATTTTAACAGAAAATCACAAATTGCTCGCTTCGCTTCTAAAATGTATTAGGTCTCACACGCACCTTACCGCAAACAGCTATTATTTTGACATTTTACGTTGATCGGAGTCAAGGCGAGTGGTGATATAAATTAAAAGTGAAAAGGCAAGAAAATGTTCGTCTTTTCGTTGCATTTCGTTTTGTATCCAAGAAAAGCAATTCATTTTGTTTTTGTTTTCATTTCTAATGAAAATAAGCATCCATTCTTCTGAAAACTAATTTTAAAACTATTCGTCTGAGAGAATTTAGTTTTTCCGATGAAAATTTATTGTACATTTTGTCTTAATACAGCGTTGAAGAAAAATATTATTTATTTTTACCCAATTCACAACACTCTGAACTTTATCCGTTAATTAGACTCCATAAAGAATGGTACCCAATTAGAGCGGTTGTTTCTTTTTTCATATTAGCTTTATTCGAAATTTCAAAGATTTTCATAGATATTGTTACGAAGTCGCAACTCAGAAGCCGGTCCTGTCGCTAAACTATACATTTTGGCGAATGCCGAGGGTTGGCTCTAGAAATGTCTATATATTCCAATAAGTCCGGCCACTCTCTCGACGACGCGAGAATCCCCCTCCTGCCGACACCCACCGTCTCACCGGCAAAACCCACATCTGATGTGGGATTTATTGATTTTTCAGTTCTGTTTGACTTACACGGTGGTGTAGCAATGCGTTGTATCGGGTGCGCCCAAGAAAGTATTCTTGAATTTTAATTTGTGCGAACGTTATCTGCTGTGTTTTTGTCTACAGACAATAACGCCAGATTTATTGAAAGAGGGAGGATCATTGTTTACGACGGCCAAGAAAAAAAAATGGGCAGCCAATATTGGACATAAAAAGAAAAGACTATCTATCCACAGAAGAAGGAAATGCCCTGGTTTATGTGGGTGGATATTTTTTGCAACAGTGTTTTATTAAACACAAATGCGATATTTGCCTAAAGTTTTGCAATAAGGAAGGTTGTGACCAATCCACATCATTCTGCGAAATAAAAGTCCATGAAGGTAGTAAGCAGGGACGGTTTGGAGGATTGACAGTTCCTCCAAAAATTTTCAATGAATATCTGATTTCTTTAGAAAATATATTCACTGAAAATTTCAATGATTCATGTGTGCAGGATGATGTAGGAATAGGAATGAACTTGAAGACCAAGTTGTCTACTATCGCATTTTCGCATCCTTGCCCAAACCTCCCATGAGAATACCTGCTGTCCTTATATACAAGGGTGCGAGTCTATTATACACTGAAATCTGCAAATTCCTCAATAAGGACCTTTAGAAAGAATAAAGAACATCCTAAATTGAAAATATTGAAAAATTTATAACTATTCAAGTATTTATTAATTTTTAAGAATGTACATAATACTTATTTGTTTGTTAATATTTCAATATTTTTATTTATTTATTCAATACAACGTTACAAAATACACTCCAAATGGACTTGACCTAAATAATTGTTCATTTTTATTCGTTTTGTCACAAGTAGATGTTAAACTGTGTTATTTCTTTTATAATGATAATATCAACATAAATGTTCATTCGCTGATCATTCTGTATTAGTTATTAAGTATTATCAGATATACGTTATTGAAGTCTATGTTTATGATTTTTTTCATTCCATTTCTCGGTTGAATCAAAATTTCTAAAAAGTTACTTAGCAATTTTTGACATATAATTTATATAAATTGCCAATATTTTTCAAAACAAGAACAAAGTCGACATATTTTCTAATTGCACCCGGTAAATTCCTTCACAAATGATCTCACCGTCCGTCACCTCGTATACTACCAAATAACTAGCAAAAACAGGTGTCGCACATGATTTACGACTCCCCGCAAAAAATGCCGGCGTTTTCCGACGAACAAAGGAGTGACCGGACTTATTGGAATATATAGACTTTGGCTCTAGACTTTTCTGGCCCGCTCCGTATACGAAAAGCGTGGTAAATTCAAGAAGATTCGAGAATTGTGAAAGACAATATACGCGAATTTTTGAGTTAGTCGGACAGTTTTTTAATAAACAATCAGTAAGTAAACAGTCAGTGCATTAAGTAATGAAATCAGTAGTAATTAGCCATGGTGCGCGTAAAATTTTATCGCACCGTAAAAACTGTTCGAATAAATAAGAAGTTCATTTCTGAACCAATTTTTTATTGAAAACTCAACGGAATTAATAAATAATATCCAAGATAAAAAACTACTTAATAATTCTAAATTCACATAGTTCGCTGTAAACCTCCTAAAGAAACTATAACTCTTGTTGATAACTTGCTCACGCTAATCCTATAATTCATTCTGATATCAAAACTTTATTAAAAGTGTGTTTAAATCAAAATTATTTCCATTTCAATGGAGAGGCTTATAGCAGTTGAGATGATTTGATTATGGTCAACCACTCAGTCCCCTTAGCAGACCTTTTCTTGGATAATATGGGAAAAATAATTCATGAACACTGGCACCGATATGTTGACGACATTGTAGCTAGTTTCACAGGCACAACTAGACAATTAGACAAAAATGGTTATTTACCTAACTTGTTTGGGAAGTAGAGCATGAGGCTTAAATTATTTGACACTTTGATAGTGAAGCTAATAATAAACCTCCTGAAATTAAAGGAAAAATCGAAGCAATCAATTTCTAGCATGCTTCCTAAAAAAAGTCGAGATAAATGAATTTATTAAAAATGTAACATAATATGTTTGACCCTTTTGCTATATACATTCTACCACTTAGTTGTGTAGGGTGTGTTGCAGCTACTCTTCCATCTCGAATTTTCTCCACTTTTTCCTATTTTGAGCTAATGCCTTCGCCCATTCCCAGCTTCTTTCTCTTTTATCCAGTAATCCAGCTATTACCCTATCCCAAGCTTTTCTTGGTCTGCCCCTTTTTATATTTTTCTCAATTTTTGCTTTCCATATTCTCTTTACTAGTCTTCGTTCATCCATACGTTGTAAATGTGCCTACCATTGTAGTTGTCTTTCTTCTATAAAGTCACAGGTCTTTTCTTATATCTATGTTTTTCATTTTATCCTCTTTTGTCACAACTCTAATTATTCTTGAATATTTCATCTCTGTCGCCTGTATTTTACTTTTTTGTTGTCATGTTAACACCCATGTTTCGCCTCCATATATGTAAGTATTGGTCGATATATTGTTTTAAATACTTTTAATTTCGTTTCTTCAGATATTTCTTTTTTGTTGATAAATTTGGTATTCATGGCATAGTAAAGTTTGTTAATTTTAACATTATATTATTAATATCTGCTTCCTGTGCTCCGTTTTCGTCTACTATTGTTCCAAGGTACTGAAAATGTTTAACTTGCTCTATTTTGTCTGTATCTATTCTTACAGTTATTTCCTCTTTGTCGTCTCCAATGACCATTAAATTTGTTTGGTTTTTGTTCATTTTCTTCTACTATTGCTGCCTGCACTCCACATATTTATGTATTCTTGTAGCTCTTATTGATTTTTTGCTATTAATATAACATCGTCTGCTAATGCTCCTTCACTGATGTCTACCCTGCACAATTGCAAATGTCCCTCACATAGTTTTTTATAGGATTTTTACGGTAAAAAGACGATGATGTCATTTTTAGTTACTTTCCTGCTTATCAGAATAGATATTAATTTACCAACCGTAAATACAATTTATCCTCAACTGCCAGGGCAATTTACAGCTAACGGGTTGGCAAAATTTCAAGACGTTGTCAGATCAACTGGTAAAATTCCCCAGTTTGTTTGGACGTTTATTGACATTCGATCATCGTCTAATATTTACAAGTTTTTTTGGGGCTTCTAAATTCATTGTTTCTTCAAGATTTAAAAAAAAGAGATATTTTCATGACTAATTATTCATGCAAATCTACAGTGTGTAGTTAAATAAAATGCCGAAGCAGCTGAACAGTATGTCCCCGAAATGGGGACCTGCTTCTCCCGCTTACTGCTGTAAGAGACGTAAGTAATAGTATTCGCTATTTGTATTCATTATTATTGAGAACTGTCAATCCAACATCAGATTGACTTCTCTAGTTTTCGTTAAGTAAAGAAAAAAAACTACAGCTTGGCAACATCACAATATTTTGTTTTGCAACGTCATCGTCTTTTTATCGTAAATAAACTATACTTAGTTTCGTGCATTTCTTAATGATCTCATCTATGTGAATAAAATAAATAACAAACGGTTTAGACTCCTCCCCTCTTTTGTTGCCAGCTGTTTAAAGCAAATTATAGAAATGTAAAAACATCCAGATTCTCCCACTCTTAAATAATAAGCATTTAAAAAAATTATGTTGTTTCATTCCATCATTCGATTCTATGATACTCCAAAAAGTCTGTGGGTCAAACTCTCACTTCGCAGAGAAGGGAACTCTATCGATTTCTGATTCCAAAGTCATAAAACAAATTGGAACTTGACTGGAATTAGATCGAATATCGTCTCTCCCTTAAGTGATGACTAACCAGATAATTCATTTCGGCTCTGTATTCGCCGTGAAAGCAACATTAATTGTGATGAAAGGTGGCTATAAATAAAACCGATCGAGGACGGAATTGAAAAAGCCGGAAGAAGGTAAACAGGCTAAAACGTGAGTCGATACAGTTAGAGTATGTCGGTGTCGATAAAAATTTACCAAAAATATCGATAGTTTGACCTCGAAACGGAAAATTATAATACTTTTTGTGTTACTAACAGCCGGGTTAATGGATAGTTCAGTTTATAGGGGTTGTATGTTATAAAGGGATTAATTTGGCCATTTTGAATAAAATGGCGACGTCTATTGACAGTTGCTAAGATGTTGCTGGGAAGCCGTGAGATTTACTTCACAGCTGTTTTTTTTACAGTGCGTAATAGACATCATTACATTGATACCGACTGTGTGTTATTGACTGATTACAGGGGGGGTCGTAGGTAACTATAATAAAATTTTAATCACAAGATAATCTTCGGAAATTTTTGGAGAAGCTCTCACACTTTTTTTTCAAAATTCTTTGTCTTCATAATTGCAGCTGCCCCACCCTATTCCCCCTTGGCGAAGCCCTTGCTCTAGATACTATCGACATTAAATGAAAACTATCCTGAGGCCAAATACTTCTTCAACTCGACAAATATGTGCCTTCTTTAATGTAACGTGGTAAATAAAAAGTTATAAGAACAGTCGATGCTTGAAAGGTTCAGTATTCAGTAGATGTGACTTCATTCAATTTTCTCTAGTTGAAAGATCTAGTTAGTATTCGATCCACCTTTCCGGTAAAATTAAAATATTTAATTTCTCATTGTTCATGAAAAATCTGACAGCGACAAATAAGTCTTCTCAAGAATGAAAAGTGGCTTTTTAAAGCCGTTCCAATTTGAACTAGCCTCTTTCCATGAATACGAAAACCATCATAGTCCAACCTTAATACACCAATTGATTTAAATTTTTTCCTTTTTCCGTTGGTTTACTTTCGAGAAGACTTAATTAGACAATTGTTTGATTCTAATTTGATTAGGTTTTGTATGAAAGTTACTTTTTTGGTTCTTTGTTTCTTTTAGTATGGAAATGAAGCTGTATCTTTAGCATTTTAAGGAGTGTTTGAGTTTAATTAAATTTCGAGTTTATTAATTTAAATGGATAATTATTCTATGGGCAATGAATTTTTTCCAATGATGGAAAAACTTTTTATATCTTCAACGGTTTATTTCGCATGGATTGGGATCTGTTGAATTGTTTAGTGATATATATAATTAGATTTTCTTTATTGAAATTCAGCTAGAAGATTCTTCCAATCAGTTAAACTGGCTTTATGCCGTATTTATTGCTATGGAGGATGAACTTATGAACAACCAACTTTGTATACAGATCTGGACACTTTATTACATCTAAATAACAAACGCCGCTGCTCATTACCCCTCCGTTGCTTATGCCTTGATTGACGGCGGTTCACTGGCGACCCGCCGATCTCCCGCACTAGGTCTATAAATATCTCATCAACGGCGCGTACCGAGGGGATTGGGTGTTATACCGCCGTGCGGTCAGTACGTGTCAAAATTTACATCTCTTTATACTTTTACTTTTATAGACTTCAATCTGTCAATGATGACTCTTGTGTGTTCTTAATCTCTTCAAGTATGTCTTTAACCACTATAGCTAAATAGTCTTTTTTAAACATTACTAACCCTGAACTGTCAGCTGTCAAACTGCATTAAACGTTTGTTTGCCAACAGGTGAATACACAAACACAAATTCAAATCTCAATTTTCAGACCCCATAATATATAAATATATACGAATATAAACTAGCAGCTAAGTCCTTTTTCAGTTTCCCATTAATAAGTTCCTAGAACCCTTGTCAATGTTTATGAAAAATATGAGTTGACAAGAACGACACTCGATTATAATTTTCCGAAATCGTAAACTTTGATTATGTTCAGACCTTTTTTCATTTCGTCGGGATTCGTTTCAAATTATCCCCTGCTTGGAATAGAACAAAGACTTCATAGAAGGCAAGCGATTCGGTTATATCTGATTAGTGTGGTGAGATTTAAACTTCCGATCCGCAGGTGTGTAGGTAATGGGATGCTGGCATAAACTGGAAATGGTTTAGAGATTTTTTTGGCGTAAATGCTAAAAAAGGGATCGGTAACATAACATAGTGCAGAATCTGGTTATGTATAATAACAAATTTGTCTGTAAAATTATGTATTGTTCTATGCATATCCCTAGGGGTTAGGCAGGATGCTATAATCGATTTTGTTTAATATATGTTCCAGGATATAATAAATTATGCATTAGACGACTGAAACGGGGAAATTTAAGTGGAATAGGGATTAATAGTTGATGTAAGACGATGTATGGAGATGTATTTTTTATTGATTTACATTTTTTAAAAACTTAAATGGTCGAAATTATTTTTGTTGCGCCTATGGAATTCATACAGTACCTACTGGGCAATTGAAAGCAGGGAAACGGTGTGGTGTCGGCCACCGTATAAGATTACATGTCTAGTGGATGGTGATATAATGGAGAGGTAATAGAGTCACGCGTGGTTATTTGCTCTATTTCTCATATACCGCCTTCAATGAACCGTATGCCACACTAGTTTCCGTTGGATTTCTCGACAACTTCAAATAAGTAGATATCCTTTAAAAAGAAATTTGTTTTTATAATATTTAAGATAAAATTCCAATTGGGCCACATTTCTTTTTATTTGTAATAATAATTTGATTCACCAAATGAACAAAAGTTATCCTTCAATGGGAAGCTACTGTCTTTCAAATCGCCTTGATCTTATATTCAAATCCGACGTCACTTCCCTGTTTTTATTTTATTAAACAGTGACTCCATTTATTTTCATTTTCGGCATTTCTAGGTGAAATATAATCGGGAGATAAACGAGCTACACACAAAATAATATATAAGAAAGGCCAGCAGCTTCCAAACCAGAATTATGTCGTCATCATTTTTCTTATAGCAAAGTTAAACTAATCAAACGGAACAATAACTTAGACCAAAACATTTATTGCGCTATTTCTGTACTATTTAGGTTATTAAAAATTGTCATTTTGACTAGTTACTGACTTAAGAGGATAAAAAGGAACATAATCTATAACTGGTTATAGAAATTGGAATTCAAATTCAAAATAGGATACAGTCGTACCTTTAGTAGCGGCAATGTGTCTTACGTCTTTTTCTAATGTCCCACTGACAGTTCATAGCCTTTTCGAATTTGGCTGAATACGATCCTGATGATTTTATTTAGGTACCAAATTTAAGGTTAGCTATGTGGGTAAAAGGGCACGATAGGAGTTGAGGTAATTGCATTGCCGATCCCTTAGCCAGGGAAGCGGCTGGACTAAGAATTTTAGGACCCAGTGACACCTACGGCCTAACGATTTCGACAGTTGCGGAACTAGCCAGACGTTACACCCATGCTTAGTCCCTTAAGAGATGGGATGGAATCACAGGATGCAGTCTTGCCAGGATCACCCTGGGAAGCTGGCGCCAAAAAAATATTTGACGATGACCAGGAAAAACCTACGTTTAACAATAGGATTTCTGACTGGCCACTGTCAACTAAGGAAACACCTCCATA
The DNA here is from genome assembly GCA_910591685.1 of Galerucella tenella. Lineage (NCBI taxonomy): Eukaryota > Metazoa > Arthropoda > Insecta > Coleoptera > Chrysomelidae > Galerucella > Galerucella tenella. The sequence continues at coordinate 22,283 of CAJUYH010002537.1, forward strand.
CTATGGTGCTAGTGGACACACCTCTATGCAGGATGTGTGAACAGGAAGATGAAACTGTCAGACAGGTCTTATAGGAGTGTCCGGAGTTATCGTCAATAAGAGAGTGTGTGTTCTGTGAGTCTTGGCCTACACCTGCTGATATAAATAAAATGTCTCCTACTGACCTGTCCTCCTTCCTGAAAAGGACAGGATAGGATGGACGATGGCCTAGGACAACAACTCCTCGGAAGGAGACACTCACACTCCCTACTCTAAAGATACCGATGTCAAGAAAACAGATAAAATAAACGACATACCCAAAACCTGGATATACCATATAGTAAATAAATATCACTGAAACATTGGACCCTCTATTTATCCTTTTTTCATAAATTGTACTACTCTGGTTTTAGTTCTTCAATTAAATCCCATAGCCTCCTGTTTTTAACTGCTTTCAGATTGGTATCAAACACCACTATATGTACGATAAAATTTTTTGACTGTACTAAGTAAGAATACTGTTTGAAAGTACTGTTAAAACAAAGGCATATAAATGCCATTATTTAAAGATGCTTCGCACACAACTTCCTAACGATGACTGATGACTTTACATATTGAATAAGATAAAACTTTGAAATGCTTTTTCTTGGGCGACTTTCGAAAATTTCATTCGCGGGATTTTGCGTGCTTTATTTAACGTCGGATTGGGACTTTCAAGTTTTTGCGAAATGAATGAACCCGGGATGAAGATTTATCAAAAGATTATTCCGCACGTATTACGTATTTAATACACCTTTAGGGTGGATCTACGGAGAAAAGTATTGTCTTTCATTATAAATAATTTACTATTGATGCTTTTTTTATTTAAATAAGTATAGATCTTAGATTATACCAACCAACAATTTGATATTTTTGTCAAAAACATTTACCTATTACTTGGCTTAAACTCTCTGCTTCCAAATTTGTTGTATAAATAAATGTTTTTATTTATTTTTCATATTTCAGGATGTATAAAGCACAATTGTTCTATAAATAATTATTTACAACCGGTAGAGAATATAAAATTCTATTATTACCGCTGTGGTGAAATATTGTATGTGGAGTGACTGGCAGCCGTAGAGTAGAGTTATATTTTTGATGTCGAAAATACATGATCTAATTAAATAATATTATGATATACAAACCTACTATTTACTACTACTTGCCATAATTCTTCAAGTTATTTCGGAATATAATTTTGCGGTAAATTGTTACAAGCATGCAAACGATTCGAACTATTCCTACTAATTCTCACAGGACGTATATGCAAACAGAGCATAAACATCCTTACAGGAACAATATTACTATTAGTATAATGTATTGTCTCGAGAATTTTTATGGGTCACAATATATAGAAGCAAAAATCACTATAAATGATGGAGGAAGCATTTTAAATTGATTACTTGGAAAAAAGGCACTTTGACCGTTTTAACAGATTCATTTCCCCAGAATAAAAATATACAGACTACAGAAACGTATTGTTTAAAATAACATTCATTCAGCTCTGTATTTTCATGATCACAACTTTCTTTTCCCCTTAGATGTGCGTAGAAAAAGCCAAGTACGCTACACGAGTTGTAATCCCATCGCGCACTCGTGAAACTCTTTCACTTCGTGCGTAATGGGTTACTTATAAGTTTCGTAATCATCCAGATTATTTGAAAGGTTTAGAAATTGTTAAGCATCTAAAAGTGGTCAATGATTCTACAGAACGAGCTGTGAAACTAACTGAAGAATATATTAATACTCTAGCTAAGCACGAAGATCAGAAACAGTATGTTCTTCAAATTGTGAGTGATTATAAAAAAAATTTCCAAATGCCACCAAAGAATGTTTAACAAAATAAATTTTGTTCATCAAATGGAAATTTGTCATATTTTTATTAATAAAATGTAATAATTTAAGTTTAATTTATGTCGTCAGTAATATTGTCTGCTTATTGAGATATTTAACACTATTTGTAACTGTGATACAGTTGAAATCCGATATTTTTTGCAATAAACAATAAATTTTAATATAAACAACGATAGTTTTTTGGTCAAAATACAAAAGAATATGATAAGTTATTTTTAGTTGAACTTTAACCTTGAATAACTTTCAAACAGGTGAATATATCGAAAAATATTAAGAGAAAGCTTTTGTAGAGCGTTCAATTTTCTACAAAAATAATTGTTCACCATTGCCATTTATAAACTATCATGGAGACATAAAAATTATTTGTGAAAAGTGCCAAAACCCCATGTTATTTAAATGAAAAATGTGGGTCTGATATTTTTTTTCAGGTCGTGAACTAAAAATTTTCGAGGCGCTGCAAAGTCAAAAATCAAATTGGTAAATAAAGGACACCCTACTGTTGTATGGCTCCAAAAAATATATATTCACAGCCCTGTAGTATTAATCTCAAAGCTCAATGTCGCCCTATTTTCCGGTACATAAAATAAAACGATTATTTCGGGAACATATAACTAAATTCCTAAATTAATTTGTGGGAACTATAAAAACGAAACGGAAGTTAATTTCACAGTTAGTGAATAATGGTAATAAATGTATCAATTATTCTAAATTGGCATATACACAAAAACAAGCAAATTAATACTACGAAATTAGGAGCACAGGCATTGAGTGTGTAATGGAAATAATTCTGCGCAAACTTTTGACGCCTGTCACTAGGTTTGACTGTGTACAAAAAATCTATTGGGTTTTATTTCAACTCACTTTTACTGATATATAAAAATATTCACTATATCGCATATTTGGGGAAGAAGTAACACAGTTGCAAAAATCTTATTTCAATCTTAGGCAAACTTTTATATCTGTCACTTTAAATATTCAAAATTTAAGGTGCTAGAGCGATAAAGTGACGTTACTCAGTGAACGTCAACTTTTCGTCACCAGTGACAAGCAAAAAAAGCCTTCCTTATCAAGTAATTGTATAAAAATAACTTTAAATGTTTGATGGACTTTAAAGAAATTTTCTCCATACTCTAATAATATACACAATTTATAATAATTGTTGCTCAGTTTTCTTAAGTCATAGAGGTTAGTTTTTGTTTGTGTACATGTAAACGTTTGTTTTGGATGGTGAAACTGAAATAAGTAATTCGAATAAATGTGTTGACTAGTCTGAAACATCCTCGAGCTATTTGTCCTCGAACAACAAGAGATAAACTGATGGCTTAACAAACACGATCAAATTAATTATAAAATAACCTTTCCTGAATCTCTTTCAATAACTTTTGTCCAGAGGATATTTTTACCGTTGAATGTTTTTCCCTACTGCTCCACAAAAATATATACTTTTTAGATTTTTTATATATAGGTGAGGTTAGTGGTGAGTGCTCTCCACTGCGGGAGATTATTGTGTCTTGCATCTATCCATATTTCATCAAACTTAGCTTTTCAGAACAAGAATCGTTTAGTTGAAAGATATGATCTGGTTCTTCTTCCAGACAAAGGCGACACGTCATATCCTTCTAGTGGCCTAACACTGATTGGGAGACTTCTTCGAATGCTGTATAAAATACTTTATTCCAGTACTAGCCGTGAAGTTGACAATTATTGCTTCTTCTAGCCAACTGAGAAGTTGAATTTCTCTATTAGTGGTTAATAATTTGTTCTGTTATTCACTTAGGTGAATATTTGACAAATTCTAATAATATTAGAATTCAAGGATAGTATATATAGTGACTATGTACCCCAAGAGGGGTTTAGTCGCCGGAGCGGCTTTTTAGATCCAGATTTTTTGGGGAGGATTGGGCCCCATTTCCAAGTTTTTAAATCAATTAAATTATGTTCTTCCACTGTTTCCTATCGGCTATTTTCGCCTTCCAGTTTCGGATACCTAGGCAGTTTATGTCATCTATAACCTCCTGTAGCCACGTTTATTTTGGCCTCCCTGTTTTCCTTTTGCCACTTGGCTTCAACTCAGTCATTGTATAAATTGTGCTGTTTGGGCCTGCTCCCCACACATGTGCCAACCATTTTAACCTTTGCTCTTTTATTGCACTTATGATGTCCCTCTGGATGTCTTTTTTCAGTTCTTCATTTGTTCTTTTCCTATATTCATTTTGAGTTATTTTCTTGGGTTCTAATATGACTCTTAGTCTTTTGAGAATTCAGGGATAGTAGTTCAACAAAAACTTGTGCAACATAATTTTGTATACCCAGGAGATATTCTTTAACATATTTGCAGCTTGGAATTACCTATCATGATAAAATTATTTGAATGAAAATGCCATTAGTTTAAAATTCGCGCTCAACCAAAAATGACTGATGACATAACGAGTACGTTGATAATATATCAAAAACTGACAGTGTACCGACGGGGTAAACGCTTCTTGTGGTGCGTTTGTAAATTATTTTTAATTTTTGTCTCAAATTTGGCTAGTAGTGGAAAAAATTGTATATACACCATGGTTGTGAAGACATTTATAAACCTCGCACCTTATTCCGCTCGGGATAAAGCCCCTCGCGAAATAATTTTAGGGATCGGTCAATAATAATAGTCTTCACCACCTTGTTGTATAATATACCTGCTATTAATAAACCAAATCCATTAAATTATGCCAAAAGTTTGTGGCACTTTCAATTCCAAGGGAATCTACATTATCGTTGCCAATCATTCTCAAATGGTCATGGGTTAGACCGGAAGCACTTTGATGGGACTTTTTTGGCATTTGGATAGCAATTTCTACATTATTTGGTAACAGCTAAGTGCTTTTATTCACTTGGACGTCCAATAGAATTTTTATTGTCCCATGTCCTTCAATCTGTCCACATAAATCAATGGCTAGGGATGTTGATGTATCTGCTCTAGGTCTGCTACTTGTATCAGCTCGTAGTAGTTTCTCCTTGAGGAGGACCCAGTTATCTCTATTCCGAATACGAACGGTCTAACACGTTGGAGTGTTATTGGAGGTAATTTCTTATATAAAAAATGACTAAAATGTTCTTGCTAAATTCAAATTAAACATAACGGCTTGAACGAATGACCTATAACTGAGTGTTAAATTTGACACACATGCTGCCACTCGCGTGATTGTGACCGAATTTTTATTTTTATTCGCAACTTAATTATAATTTCACTGAATATTTATCGCATTGAACGAATTCGATTAATCAGAATTTTCGTACCTGCCGTAGTTTGTATAAACCACTCGAATTGAAAAAAACAACATACTCTTTCCTTGCTTCGATAAATCACTGACGATTTATAAAAATTTCAAATAGAACGTAAAAACATTTTCGAAAGCCACATGTATTTACGGTATGAAAAATTCAACGAATAACTAAATTATTGTGCCGGTATTAAAACAAATGGACGCTTTTTTTTCAACCGCTAACAATCATTCAACTTCATGTTAACCACTTTTCAATATTTGACTGGGTTTTTAGGGGAAACCTGTGCACAAATCAACAACACCAACTCGATATAAAAACTGTTATTGTGTTATGCTGAAAACTATAGTAATTACGGTAACAATTTTGAAGCGTTTTTGTATGGATTTGTTTAATAGGCACGTACGTGTACTTTAATGCCTGATTCCGCAACTGTTTCCTTAAGTTAGGTAATATCTAGTACCCATCAAAAACGTACCTAAATGTGAAATTAGAGCCTAGTTCAATATCATGATATACGCATTAGACAAAAGAAGTGACATCTAAAATTGTGGCAAGTTCAATGGTCAGTCCTGAAATTTATTTTTTGTGCGATCGATCTTTTTTGTTTATTTACAGCATCGGTTAGGTTAGGACGGTAGGTTGTGTTCACTGGTTTCTAAGTCTAACACGTCGGTAAGTGATTTACTTACCGTTCAGACGTCGGTAAGTGAATTACTTACCGACGTCTTAGCTCTACAGACTCTTAAGTGGTCCTAAATAATATATTACTTCATTCATTACACAAAAGAAACAACAAATAATAGGAATATTTATATTTTTTCAATGAACAGAACCGAACAGAACAATATAAAAAGGAATGAATTTCACCAAAATGCAAATTATATTTTAAACTGATCGAGAAGTATAAACGTCACTTTTGACATTTCGTTCATTCCAAAGAAATTTAAATTATTTTATTAGAAATTTATTTCAATACGATCTCGCAAAAATGGTATAAGCATCTCGAACGTTAAGGGTAATACCGGTCTCTAGCAAAATTGGAGGCTTCGCTACGCTAAGCCTCCAAACATTGTTGTCGACCGGTAAACAACCCTTACCGTTGTTAATACTCAATATACTTTATAACAATCTAATGAAATATAATTTCTTCCTATAACTTGGGGAAATATATTGAAGCCTAAGGTCTGACTTGGCTAGTTTCTACCCACAAGCCACATTTTCGGAAGAACTTACAGCTTTAGACCTTGCGAAGGCTATAATATAATTCCTATATGAGTACTAGCAAAGTCAGATCTTAGGATTTTGTTGGTTGGTGGAATCCGATTTAGGTGAGTATCGGATTTGGGCATATCCTAGCTTAGAAATTACTCAGTTAAAATCTGGTTGATGAAATAAGGCATGGGATAGGTCAGCTTCTTAACAAAGCCGATGAGCTTATTTGGTGAATGATATTTCCAAACATCAGATACCTGATTCGAGCCGCGGCGAGGCAGTTACAGATTATATGCTCTGCTGTTTCATTATATTCCAGACAAAGACGGCAAGTCGGATTTTCCGACAGTCCAAGTTTTAGCATAATATTATGATTTAGATAACAGTGGCCTGTTAAAATGTCTGTTAGACAACGTAGGTCATGCCTGCTATAGTCTAACATTTGTTTGGAGACATTCTTCGAAGGATGTATAAAAGCCTTTGAATGAACCAATCCTGGTACATTATGCCAGAGGTCTAAAGCTCTTCTTGTTGTCCAGGTATTTTGTGTTTGTTTGGCAAAACTTATTGCGTTGCCAATTGTAGGTTCTGGTCCGATAGAAACACGTGCAGCTCCCTCCCTTTCAAGAGAGTCTGCCTTCTCGTTTAAGCTACTCAATGAAATAACATCAATACTCTTAGTTTTGATGTAATCGTCTAACTCTTAGCCCACAAAATTATTTTCAAAATTAGCAAAGTAAGTTGAATTATATTCGAAGAAATTCACAAAGTCCCTAGGGACAATTCGATGTTTTCTTGCTTCAAAACTCTGCTTTTAGAGCTGTAAGGGAACTTGCATTGTCCTGCTGTCGTTGGCGATTGGTTTTTTTGAAACTTAGCAATCAAGGAATTGTTGCTATATGACCGGTTTTAAGATAAATCTGGTCACCATCTTTTTGGAAACACTTCATAAGGGAAAATTTAGCAATACTGTATATATTTTTGAAGCATCCTGCCTTAAACTGGCTTGGAATTTTTTCACACCAATTGACTCTAATTGATTTTAGTACATTGAAATTATTAAAACTTGTATTAAAGAATATGAAACTGTCTTGTAACATAATTTTATATATTTTGAGCTATAAGAATTAAAAGTTGTTTGTGACGAAATTTATTCATCATTAGGTCTCTGAAATACATATATTGAATCACTTATAAGAAAAGAATCAAAATAAGGAACTGATGGAGAAAATCAACTAATAAATCTTCCTGATGGATTTGTCAGTATTTTACCAAACGAATCTTCAATTAATTAACATTTTCACCCCTTATTTCCCCAATTATATAACTCGTGCATCAATTATTTTTCGTGAAGTGCATTTTTTTCGCCAGACTTGTTTTAAATTGAAATTTATTTATTAAAATCGTTGCAGTGATGATAGTACCGGCAATTCAAAAAAGCCACATTTTCATTTTATATTGTGTGTGGTCTCATGTTTAATAGACCATTAATTTTTAAATTAATGCAGCATTTTCACCCTAAATTGCATCTCGTTAAATATAGTTTAGAACAAATGACCATTTTCACGTACAGTAAGTCGCTAATAAATATGAATAATTTCCTCGTACAAATTAACTATTCATGGACAACGTCTTCTAGTGCTTTAATCTTTTAATCCGTTCGCGAAACAGCTACAGCCTCCGTTTTAATAAAACTCTAATTTCGCTTCATCTCATAATGATGCAATCTCTCACAGAGATAGTCTGTAGAATAATATTATTCAGGTACTACGGTCGTTTTTATAACTAAATTCGGAATTAGATTAAAAAAAAACAAGGATAATTAAAAGTAGTTTTATATGGAAAATATTATTTTTCTTAAAATTATACCAATTGGAAATAATAAAAAAATAGTTATTTATCTAATTTTGACATATAAAGTGACATTTTTCAAAATTGACTAGCCTCATCAAATGGCACAATAGAGTACACGCATATTTCATATTTTGCTTGGGTATTAATTTATAATAGTAAATATGATATCAAAAATTACTAATAATAGGAAATAAACCAGTTTCCATTGGAAAAATTGGAAAAATTTTAAAATAAAATTCAAATTTCAATGCACTTTCCGACCACAACTCGAGGATTCCTGAACGCTACCGATGATACGTGTAATGTCATATCTCTTGTGTTTACTTATGTCAATATGGCCGGTATTGCATTAGGTTATGTGTAGTTGTGTGTTTATATTGTATTTTAATCAACCATTAATTGCTTCATCGACGTAAAAATATCAGTTATATGTTTGTTTGAGACCATTACGTGTTTGTGTGTGCTTTTTTTTATTTCTAAAAGTCAACGTAAAGTGGAAAGTGGTCATAAATATCCGATATTTCCGAGGATATTTTAAAACTTTTGGAAGAATAGATTTTATTTAGTAGTTCAGTGTTCAATGACGATTCTTTCATATTTTGTGAGTAAAGATATGGCTAACGAAGGTTTTGTAAAAGCACAAACTGATAACTTGCCCAAAGTAGACTCATTTATGCTGCTTGAATTTATGAAGTCAAACAATATATACAATATATACCAACCATATTTCGATGTGTGGTCGTAAGAAAATGATGTTTTTATGAATGATACCTAGACATATAGGTACATAACCTCAAACTATTTAAGAATAAAAATTACCAGCATAGAAGTAGGTACTAAGTTGTTACGGGATAAAGAATCATTTGTACCTCTCTTTCAAACATCCAAAAATAAACTCTGTACCTACCACCTGCTAATTTATTACAAACCGATTCTGATTGTCTTACACGTATGATTAATACAATTAAGGTCTCAGGAATCCTTTCACTTTTCTCAAGCATCTCCCGGAAGGGTACCTGAAAATAATAAATAAATATTTACCACCCATACCTTAGATTTGCATGAGATCAAACATTTATTTTCTAAATTTACTGATTACATTATTTAATCATATGATGATCACTAGATCATAAGAGATTAATTTAAGAATATAAAAATATATAAGGTTATTTTGTTTACATGGTGTACCAAATTAAATAGATGACAATGTTGTCATATATGTCAATCTTGGAAATAAATCCTCTTAAAGTGATTATAAATCACTAATCATATTATCACCCTTATATTCATAGATCTTCTGATTAAAAGTCATTGACCTTTATTATTATTTCTCCCTCCAATTTCTGTCATCAGAGCTGATCTCTGTTTAACTACTTTGGTAATAAGTAAATGAAAAGAACAAACCTTTTTTTCTAAGACCAACGATACGTGGACAGAAGATAGTTTTTTCTTGTGAGGTTCTTGAAAGACCACATGTTAAGCAATTTTGCTGATTTTTAAAAACAAATTAAGTGAGCTTAAATTTTATTAGAGTGATCCTGTTGGAGCTCTACCACTGTGTATAAGTGGATATTTATATATATTTGCTCATCTTAAGACCCTGTCTCCACGTCCATAGGCGAATTCACTTTGAGGCCACACGACATCTACGGTGAGTTTAATTTCTCAGTTCTACTATTCTCAACCCTAATAACATTTGAATATTACAAAGTATTCATTCAAATTTCCTTTTTAGGTCTCTTACTCTTATTCTTACTGTTATTCTTGTTCTTACTCACACTTCTTTCTACATTGCTGTCACTACATACACCAACTATATTTGAGGGACACCTACTACTACCTGATCATCAACAGGTAATCTCCACACCACCCGTTATCAAGGAAACTGTTATATTGAGTAGAAGCCGCATTCAACTGAAAACACATATATATTCATATAGATTATATATTGTAAGTAGCATAGTATTATCACACTTACTGAGAAAGATTAGTTTCCCTTGTATCATTACCCTCTGTAGAGGACAATTTTATTGTAGATTGGTTAACCACAAATAGTACCATCACTAGAGTTTGTAAACCAGCGTATGCATACAAAGGGTATTTAACTGGTACATTTCTATATCCAACCACCCCTAAGGTTAGAGTGGATATTTTATATTTCTTAATTTTCTCATCAAATGCGTGCATGCTTTATATTATAACCTAAAGTGAAAGTATGTTGGCGAGCTAACTTCATACGCCTCGTTTGATACAGTGGAACTACTTCAGGGAGTTTTTAGTGAGACAACTACACGACATTAATTGTAATTCCATCCACCTGTCAACCACAATTTATTATTATAGTAAACCAACATCAAATCCTAATTGTTTTTTTATTTCGAATACCACCCTGAGATGGTCGTGACGTTTAAATCATAGTAACAAAGTACTTACATTAAAATGGTCTTCACAAACAGAAGTGATGCCCTTCAACAAATTTTTTGTCCGAAGTTTTACTAGACGTTGATTTACACACTGGAACAATGCAATACTTGTAATACAATAGTTATTTATGTAACTAGTGTGTAAAGTAGCCTTTTTTTTGACGAATGTGAATGTTGTCGCATGAGCCGCAGGCGAATGCGACAATCACATGAGTCGAAAAAAAGGTCTTTACACACGAATTGCATACAATATTTTTTCTACTAGCGAATATTTAATTAAAATACAAGAGTTTAATAGTAATTTTCTTTACGCACTAGTGCGTAAAGAAACATACTTTACGCACTAGTGCGTAAAGTAAATTAAAATTTTTTTTCGAAGAGTCTTTTTATAATAATCTAAAATAACATCATAGTTTTCTAAAAATATTCAATTCCTAAATATAGAATAAAATTGCTTACTCTAGGTATAGTCGGAAGATCTCAATTTAAATTTTAAATGTCAGATTCAATTCACAAAGAAATGTCAGTCACTCACCGCCAACTTATACCTATTTACCGATTATTTCCAGTACTCAATAATTATTTAACAATAATTATTAGGTTACTTTACCGAATTCTATAGGTTTCTATCTCCAATTTATGAAAAAAACTTAGATTTAATATCCGTTTATTATACCTATATTTTTATAAGACTAGATATCTGTAACTACATACATATTTTTCTTTACGCACTAGTGCGTAAAGTAAAACTCTTTACGCACTAGTGCGTAAAATAAAGTTTTACGCACTCGAAAACGTGTCTAAAGTACGTACTTTACACACGGTAGTAGAAAAAGTTTTTTTTTCGGCTTTATCCATTTTTAAAGCTTTCAGAAACAAATTAGGTCACAAGAACTCAGAGCGTGATACACGAATAAGAACGTGAACAAATGACATCACACCATTGGGCAGCCATCTTTATGACGTAAAGCGCGTTTTGGCGGACTTTCAAATTTTATGATTTTTAAAGACGTACTGACAAGTACCCTGTCAGTTCTCGATAATATTATGAACGTACTCGTTATGTCATCAGTCATTTTTGATTGAGCGCGAATTTTTATTCAAATAATTTTATCCTGATAGGTAATTTCAAGCAGCGAATATATTGAAGACAATCTTCTAGGTATACAAAATTATGTTGCACAAGTTTTTGTTGAACTACTATCCCTGAATTCTCAAAATATTTGAATTTGTCCATTATTGACCTAGGTTAATGATAGAAAAAAATTATTGACCACTAATAGAGAAATTCAACTTCTCAGTTGGCTAGAAGAAGCAATAATTGTCAACTTCACAGCTAGTAGTGGTAACAGATTGTTTATAAATTGTTTTCTTTAATTTTGTTACTTCATTTTTTTTATTCAATTCACGTGCTCGGCAACTATGGCCACTTGCACATGGCGATTACAGAAAACAGTAGTAATTACCTAGTTAAAAAACATAATTTAAAGTTTATGATATAGAGAAAGTACTTTTAAGAATTTCAGTTTTGTCTCGATTTGGTTTGGGTCCCCTAGGATGTCTTGCAGCTGGGATTTGAGATTATGTTGTCGTATGCTTGTGCTAAATTGGCGACAATCAACCAGGATGTGTTCAATAGTAAGTGGGCACTGGCAGCTTTGACAGGAAGGTCTGTTGCTTGAGGTCATTAAGTAGCTGTGTGTGAGTTTGGTGTGACCTATTGTTACCTATTATTATTTTAAAATAATAAGGCAAGATAAATTGCAACGGCGACTCAATGTGGAGAGCACCTCAGGTGTGAATTCGGAGACCAAACTAATATTAATTCAGGGAGTAGTCTTACCGGTTCGCGGGTAATCCTACTTTATTTAAGTTATTGAAGTTATATTGAAGTTAATGAGATAATAAATGAAGTTAAGAAACCAAATGAATTTAATAAGTTAATAAATCAAGTTAAGAAATGTAATTAAAGTTAATCAACAAAGGTAAGTGGGCGCCACCCTGAATAATATTAGTCGACTTGTTTTTCACCTCACCACTCTCTATCAACAAACCTGGAAATGTTGGAAGGGAAGGAATATGAACAACGTTGTTAAATTTACAAGTTGTATAATGATAAAAAAAATATCACAGTAAAATATAAAAAAAATGATGGTTTTGTGTGTTGAAGCACGTTGGTTTTAAATTAGTTCACTTGTTTACTTCCCTTAATTTTCCACGTGTCTGAGATGAAAACTACTTCGGAATTGGCAGGTACAGGTCTCAGGTACAAAGTTCAGGTACAACTTCCAGGTACAAAGTCTCAGGTATGTCTTAGGTACTAAGTAAGTTACTAAGTTTCAGGTACCAAGTCGTAGGTAAAAAGTCGCAGGTACTAAGTGCTAAGAAAGATACATTGTATCAGAAATAGTTACAATCTTTTTCATGTAAAATTCAGGATATCTGCAGTAATTCGTTTTTACAAGTGTTTAAGAAATTCAGAAATTCATTTAAGAACGTGGTTCATAAAAAAAATATATCCTGTATTTTACTATAAAAAAAACAAAAGAAGCAATGAAGAAATGTGATATGGTATTATTAATTATTAAGGAAATCTTATTTATTTGCATTCATCAAAGAAACAATATCTAAATAATATAAAAACTCAATTTTACTACTTATTTCAGAAGAAGGCGATAAAAAAAAATGTAATAAAAAAATGTGGTCCGGAAATATAATATTCTAAGTTGGTATTTAGATTGAATTAATTAGTTAACTGAATATACATATTTTAAAGACTTCAACTATATACATGTGAACATTTTATCACCTGTATAAGAAAAACTAGAAAAAGAAAAAGAACAAGATAAAAAAATATCATTGTATGTGTGTATCTGGCGCTTATCACTAGAAGGGAAAACTATAAAAGCAAAAATTAAAAACGAAAAGCATACTTATACGTAAATGCAACTTACCATTCACATTGAATGCACTTTAGAAAAATAAAGTTTGAGGTAAATCTCTCACAACAAATTAAAAATTTTTAACCTTATCGGTTGATGGTTCAAAGAAGAAAAAAAGCTTATTCTCACTACTCGCTATTAAATTGTTGACTATGCGATGAGCAATCGACATACGTTGTATATTCCTCTCCTGTTCACATGCTCCGCTTCGAGAAATAATTTAAATATCAACAGTGTGTTCTTAATTTCTATCTCTGTATAGGAGAGAAGAATTGAAATATTTGACCAATATCAGTGTATACTGAACCTCACCAACGTAGATTATTCGTCGCACATTAAATGTAAAAATTTTGCCTTTCAGCGATGATCGGTGCTACAGGTTTTCGACGAGAATAACATGTTGATAAGAAAAAAGGACTGGCTACTCGCCGTCCGGTAGATATTTAAATATTCCAATGATAGTGGTCAAATATAACGTTACACTATTCGAAGTCTTCGTAGTATTTATACTTCTTGTCTAGAGAGTCCAATGGGGTCATTATACAGAGGTCTGTTGCGAATACTCTATTGTTTTATAGTTATTTGATTTTATTAGAATTCTGATCAGTTTGAAGGGCATAGGGTTGTCTCTACTACCTCTAAAGACTCATGGATTATCAGTAAATAACTGGCAAAGTAATTCTACTTTATTTTGGATAGATGCATTATTCCAATTCATAATGTTTGTAGTTTTTAATTTCTTTTTTTGTTTCAGGTTAGTACATCCGCATTTTCCGCAGTGAAGGTAGGATATAGGCATAATATTTTCAACAAGTATACGTAAAAGTATGTAAAAAATATATTTCCCGCTTAAAATAAGATTAATCATAGTGTACAGGGTGAGTTATTATGTGAAGAAAACTTGGAAATCTAAAAAAGGACACTTTTCCTTTTTCGCTGCTAACCCCAATGATATTATTTGTCTGTTTGTGTTATACAGGGTGCGCCAAATAAACGGTCAATTAGAAATATCTAGAGAACTAAAGGTATCTGAATTATGAAAGTTGGCATGAAGGGGTTTTGAATAATGAGCTTTTCAATGAAAATATTGCCGTAACCATTCTACTTCCGGTTATACCGGAAGTCGCACATAACTTTGTAATTTTTAATGGAAGACCCTGTATATTTTTAAATTTTAGGAATATTTACGTTATTCTGAACATTTTTTGTTGATACTTCCCTATACCTATTTTGAACCGTTTTTGAGTTGTAATGTTTTTTATATGAAAATGACACATTTTTACCATGTACATAAAATTCAATATCCTCTAATGTAATTTGAATAAAAGTTTAAATTTCTTAGGAACTATTTACCACATTCCGCTTTATCGTTTACACTGTGAAGTTACCTTTTTTATTATACAGGGTGCTGTCAAAATTGCAATAAAAATGGAATCCACAATCTTCGCGTAATTCCTTTTTTTCAAATGGGACACCCTGTATGTGAATATTTATTGTAGAAGAATACGTTGTCCACTATCGATATGTATTACTATTCCCTATACCTATCTCCTACAGTTTTCAAATAAATCAGCTTTATACATTTTTGTCACAAAAAATTAATTTATCAAGTCGCCTATGGAATATTCTGACAAATGTCAGTTATTGTTAATGTTTAATAGTCACCTTGTTGTATGCCGTTGTGTGAAAGGTATAATAATAGTTTGCCTTTAATTTTCTTAACAAAATAATAATGGCACATTTAGGATATACAAATGATGATTTTTTAAATTTAATTATGATTCACGGTGAGTATAACAGAATGGTATCCAGAACTTGCCGTGTGTTTGCTGAGAGATATACTGAAAAGCCTCGACCAAATCATAAAACTGTAAAACGTTTGCTACACAACTGTTTCCAGTTTGGTTAGCTTAAAAGTAAAAGACCAAGACCCATGTCGATAATGAGGATTTACAAATAGACATCCTGGGATATTTTGCAGCTCATCCAAATTTATCCTTAAAAGAGTCTATAAATGTTTGGGAGTTGATGAGCAACACTTTGAACATTTGTTGCATTAACAAGTTAGTACCTTATTATCTTTGATAGTATCTGTATAATTGTTCAATGTTTAACCGAGTGTTTAACTCAATAAATTAATACCACATAGCCTATAAGAAAATTAATTTTTTGTGACAAAAATGTGTACAGCTGATTTATTTGAAAACTGCAGGAGATAGGTATAGGGAATAGTAATACATATCGATAGTGGGCAAGGTATTCTTCTAAAATTAATAATCACATACAGGGTGTCCCATTTGAAAAAAAGGAATTACGCGAGGATTGTGGATTCCGTTTTTATTTCAATTTTGACAGCACCCTGTATAATAAAAAAGGTAACTTCACAGTGTAAACGATAAAGCGGTATGTGGTAAATAGTTCCTAAGAAATTTGAAGTTTTATTCAAATTACATTAGAGGATATTGAATTTTATGTACATGGTAAAAAAGTGTCATTTTCATATAAAAACATTACAACTCAAAAACGGTTCAAAATAGGTATAGGGAAGTATTAACAAAAAATGTTTAGAATAACGTAAATATTCCTAAAATTGAAAAATATACAGGGTCTTCCTTTAAAAATTACAAAGTTATGTGCAACTTCCGGTATAACCGGAAGTAGAATGGTGACGGCAATATTTTTATTAAATAGCTCATTATTCAAAACCCCTTCATGCCAATTTTCATATTTCAGATACCTTTAGTTCTCGAGATATCTCTAATTGACCGTTTATCTGCCGCACCCTGTATACTGTGTTATGTATAAGATATAACATAGGGATTCCTGTACAAAACTGTCAAGCAAGAGCTAACTTTTTTACCAAATATTGTTAATAAAAAATAATAACAGATTTGAGAAGGTCGAAATGCACTTTTAATCTTCTCAAATTCGCTCTGGTTCAATAAAAAAATGGCTAAGTAGGTAGCTATGTTTAAAAAAGTCGAACTCCATTTTCATACTACTTTCGAATACTTTCAACCGAGTAAGAGATAGCCAGACGGGTCGGAGCACGGAAATTTTAAAGTTAAACGTGAAGTATCGCGGTTCGATTCCCCACTGTGGTGTTTTCAGTATTTTAAAGTGTTTTATTGAACCAGTGCGAATTAAATGAAATTACGTGCATTTAAACTAATTTTTCAACGACCTTTCCAAATCTGTTATTATTTTTCCATGAACGCTATTTAGTAGAAAAGTTTGCTCGCGTTTGACAGTTTTATACAGAAATCCCTATGTCGCATCTTATAAATAACACAGTGTATATACTATAAATAGTCCATCGTGATATATCCATAATGAATACAAACGATATTGATTATTAACTTCTCTCTCTATATATATATAAGCGTTACATAAACAATTTCCAACATATAATTATAATATTTCAGTGATAAATAATAAATAGACAGATTACTTACAATCATTAAATTGATGGTACTGTGGGGAAATTTATATTTCACAAAAGGGACATAAATTTTCTATTGATGAGTCTATGGACAGAGAGGGATTTTGTTGCAATTTGTGAAAT
>CAJUYH010002538.1:0-39370 GCA_910591685.1 Galerucella tenella
TGTACGACCTCGGTAAATATCGTGAATGTGGAGCGTATTGGGCTTTACACTACTGGACCTTGCTGACAGTCTCGTGTGCTCAGCTGTCAACGTCAAACATGTGTATAAATAAATGTGTATATATATATATGTATAATATTTATACATTTATCTATTGACGAGAATTTAATTACCGTATCAATTAAAAAATAATAAAGTAATATTAATATGTTGTAAGTTTTCGTGATAAATAATTGAAATTGCAATGGAACGAGTGTAACGTCATTAATAAATAGTAGATGAATAAATTTACGTCGTGATTGGTCGCACGTGTGTCCAATATATCGGTTATAAATATCGACAGTGATTAAAATAACTGTGTTAATATATCAAAAAAAAAAAAAAAATAAATAAAGAGAGAAATTGGAAGATACATCAATGTAAAACTTCCCTTTCAGCTTCACCATGACCCACATTCACCCCTCAAACCGAGAAGAGCAACATTGAAAGTTAGGCGAGGCCTAGGATCGACCTACTTTTCCTCTGCGTTTCAAAATGTTCCCTTAATGGAATCGATACAAACGCACCATAGTTACGCGGGTCCTGGCGACTAGAGCTACAACAGCTATTCTTTATCTTTATCACAACTTCAGTACTGCATCCAGTGTGTTACTGTGTCGCGTTTATTCGTATTGTCATCCACCAACAACACCACCACACCGTCTACAAGGTAAAAATAATTGAAAATACATTAAATTATCATTACGTCTAATTTATCGATAGAGAACATTATCAGCCAAGGAATTTTTTGGTGAACAATCCGCCATACATCACCTTTTTTTTTTTTTATTATTTCCTCTTCTTTTCAAATCTATTTCGAGCAAACGTTACACATTCGTTAGATGTAGTTTGTTGTTGTTAATGTGGCCAACATTGTGATGGCCTTGAGCTAGTTAATAGATCAGAGTGTTTCTCGTAAAAGCATACGATTGAATTGATGATGGCGAGTGAATGAAGGGTCGGGATCGCCCACACGAATACAAATAAATATCACCCTCCAACCAAACATCCACGTATAATTATTCCTAGATGCCCTTGACGATATGATATTAAGTTTTTTTTTTTTTTTTTTTTTCAATTGCAATGGTTCATTTACATGTGCAATTGTATCTCAAGCATTGGATATATAAAATTTTAAATATAAAGATCCATTGCCATCTATAATATTACGCAAATTTTTATTCACATTCTCTTTAAAAGCAACACAATGACGCATTTAATATATAGCGATGAAGTTTGAATTATTGTTTTTGCTATACGTTATTGGAATTGTCGACGTGCAACAAAATTAAATTTATATTTGTATTTTATTATTGTATAGAGGGCAATAACAAAAAGGGTTGGAGACGCTTGGCGTCTGCGCGCCACGACGCCCAAACGTCATGTATATATATATATATATATATATATATATCCGATGAAATAGCCCGTTGGAATGTGTGTTGGTTCCGCACTCATGCGAATTATAGTCTCGCTCTAGTCCCCATAGTTGTATCAACCACCGCACGCGCACCATATCATACGTGCAAGCGCATGCATGAATAAAAAGCTCTTTGCCAATTTAATTGAAATATATATTAATTAATTTTTGTTTTGTTTTCAATATATATTCTTGCATTGATATCCAAGTGCCACTTGTGATAGTTCATGTTCATTGGGTCAACGTTATATTTAATAACTTGATACAATCAGTTTGATCAATGCTGTAAAATAATAAAAGGTAATATATTTAATCAATAAATATTAATAATATAATGATATGAGTAGGAGAAATTAATTCGGCATAGATGAAACGACAATGGCATTGTATCAGTAGCGCTCATGCAAATATTTTATTTTACGCGCGATTATCTTGGGTGTCTCTTGACAACGCATACTTTTATGTATACGATACACTCGCAGACCTCCTTTTCTTTTAATTTTTTTTTTTTTTTTTTTTTTTTCCATATTTGTTGCCGCGGACATGTTTATAATTACCTGATAATTATCCTCGTTTCACAAACACACATATGTTTACTCAGTGGCTATCGTCTTTCATGATGTTTCATATATTTTTCTCATAATATGAACAATACACTTTCAATTTTCCACGAGCACCTTCATGCAAATTCTTTTTTTCTTCTCTTTCACCAACAAATCAATCAGTCATTTGATAATTCAATCAAACTGAAACAAAATACTCTTTAAAATCATTAAAAACATCAATCGAATATTTTTTTGCATTTTATCAAACGCCATCATTATCATATATATATATTTAATATATTGCTCTTTGAATATTTTCTTATCTCTTCCCTCCGAAATAGATATTCGCTTAGACTATACATTTTGCAATGTCAAACTGTATGTACTCCGAGAGTATTGATCAACCCCTCAGAGTTTGCCCGTTCACAAACCACCACTGGGGCGCCTCCTCCATCCTCCTCTTTCACTTCATTCTCCTCTTTTTATATTTCACTCACCTCATAATCGCGACATATATATGGTTTCAATATATACGATGATTCACAATTTCAAAGCACGTGCGCAAGTAAATGGACATGAATTAATAATAAAATTTATACCAGGTGCCTCGTATTATCTTCTCTCTTATTCAACAAACAAAAATGCAACACTCTTGTTTTTCATCCCACACACTAACTCTTACTCTCACCTATTTCTCGTGTACATTCTGTTTTATTTTTTGTTTTTTTTTCACCGACCAATTGGAATAACAGAATTTTTTGATAAACCGGGATATGAATATGTGTTTGTATCTTGATGATTCCATCATTATCATACACCTATAAACGTATTAATTAAACATTCTCAGATCAATAGATCATCTTGATCGGGCGCGCGCCAGTTCATTAACATCAACATTGCACGCGAGACAACTCGACATTGATGAATAATACATACATTTATTACTACATTGAATATTGTGTCATCTGTTGTTGTCGTTTTTATTTTTTCCTTCTCTGTTTTTTAGTGGTGCAGTTGATATAATATAGATGATTGTAACATTTACACCTAATGGCAATGTGTGTAGTGATGTTAATGTGGAATATGTCAAGACTATTATTCATGTCCTCGTTCGACACCTCACATATACATATATAGATAATGTAATATTGCAATTGCTAATTATCGCGGATGTGTGCACACATACCCGTGAAATATTGCCGATAAGTATTCCAGATACATATATCTATATATATATATATATATATATATATACTGTGCATGTAGATATATATTACACAAGATTGTACATAAGAAATTGACAATGGAATTCCATCGATACTATACATAATGAGTTGGATAAATGTTGAATGCTCTATAGGCAATTATGAATTTTCCTTTGGTATATGAATATGTGTCATCAACTCGTCATCATATAAGATAATTTCCGTAATCTCGTTGTCGTTTTAGCCTTTACTGTTTGGTTTTCTTCCATCCAGATTGTATGCAGTGGCTATTTTTTTCTTTTTTTTTTTTTTTTATATTTTATATGTAATTTGTGTATGTGTGTGTGTGTGTGTGTGTGTGTGGGGGGGTTAGCCCGACACACCGGATGTTGCAATGAAATCAACGAAATGAAAGAATTCATAAGTGCGTTCATTTCATTACATATCATCAATCGTATCAATTCAATTACATTCAATTACACGATATTTGTGTATTAAAAAAATTTACTTTTATATTCTCACATTGTTGAGTTAATTGAAATATATTTGACGATAAAATGTGTACTTTAAAATCAACGAAGTTTACCAAAAAATTTGGGCTTTTATGTGAATTTATTTTTAAAAATATAAACCTTGAAAAATATTTTTGAAGATACGATGATTTCATTAGCGACTGTATATTTTCGCACGTCTCATCAATTGTTCATAAATGCATATAGTCACGTTTAACTATCATGTGTATATAAAAAGAATATTTTCGCACATTGGTCTTATTGTCTCTCGTCACTATTTGAACTTGTACACGTAAATTACCTTGAATCATCCCTGTGGATTTGTAGTATAATTTATACAAGGTTTCCAATTATAATCGATTTATTTAGATCGAATGTCGTCAGATTATATATATAGAAGATGGCATTAGATACGTTGACTACAGTGGCATTGACACGTGACTATATAACGTCCACCGAATCATCTGTTCAACATCTCCAATATTTATCTGTCTTTCAATACAACAAATATCGTATGCCACAATTAATTCAATACACTCCTACAGCGACATTTTTTTTCTTTTTTTTTTTTCAATTTCTATTATGTGAACGCGAAAATGCGGGCGCCATTAATTTATTTCAATTGCATTAAGTGAGGTGGAAGCCCTTGTGTTGTGCGATTAAATGCAACATTGCCACGCGGGCATACTGTTTATTTTTAAATAACTTGCACATTTATGCACAGCCACTCTGTATCATTTATTAAACAAAAATACTTTGTTTATTCTTATGTTTTTTATCATTAATACCAAAACATTCGTTGTGGTTTTATAATACGCGTGTGGCCCATCTGTAAAATTCCATCGGTGAAAATAACTTGATGTATACATCGCCTCTATATCCAAATGCTTTCATTATAAATACGCCAATCTATTTTTGTATCTCGCCAAGTTTTTATTTCTTTTATATATATTTTTTGTTTTTTTTTTCCTCCAAAGTCACGTTCGCTCCAATGAGTGGATAACATAAAAATACAGAGTTAAAGATAATGGGTAAACAGAAAGAAGTATAGAATAATGTGGTGTCATTGAATGACACCAATCAACTAACGAATATAAACACATTGGCTTCAAGTCAAAGACATTATCTCTTAATTTGTATCCACAACTTAACTATACATCATTGAGTTTGACACGCTCATTAACACCCCTCAAAACATATATATATACTGAATTATTATTCCATCATGTAGTATATTGAAAGAAAATATCACACGTTAGTTGCGAGTAGTGAAGGGCGGAGTGAAGTGAGAATGAATACAAAGATGACCGTATATTGAGATTGTACCACACACTTGTACTCACGCATATATTTTGTATATATATATATATATACAGATTTACCTGCATTCTGCTTATATATTTAAGATCCCCAAGGCTGACACATCACTATTTGTATCGTTGTCGAGTCGTTGGATAAATGTGCATGTCACACATTAAAATGTCCTCCAATTCACATACATATCACCATGGGAATTAATTTTTCTCATTGTTACAAGGGTATTTCAGAATTTTTATTTTATTACCTCTTTTGTTTCTTCCTCATTATTGACTTTATATATATGTAAATACTACACGTGGTATTTGTAATATAATCTGTAAAAGAATGGACTATATTGTGAGTTGTAATGTGAGATGGTGCTTTAGAATTATTAGTGAATGGAATTTTATTATTTACTCAAGTCCAAAATGTTTACAAATAGTAGAGTGTGAATATGGGATGTTGTAGCAAAATAGAGACTTCATGTATTTTCATTTTTAGTTTTCGTCTAAACAGCACTTGACTTTTGTTCATACTACGTATAATTATATATATATATCAATGTATATAAATACTGTATATGTATCACTTCCTCTTGGGTCAGCTCTATCGTTCTTTCTTTTTCTCTTTCTTTTACTGACCATTTGTACATGATAATTTTTCTCAGTTATACTCATACAGTGCCATACAGTCCCTGGAACGCATTCTTATATACGCTTCACATGAGTTCACCCGCTTGAATGGTCCTGCCAGAATGTTTTTTAAACAAACGGATAAATGTCGAATGACTGACGGTGCGCGCCAATGTCGCGCAGTGATGCCAAGTTCGTCTGAGTCATCTATAGAATAAGTGAGAAATGAATGAGAATATAATTGTGAATAAAATAAAAGAGAGAATTGTTAAATAATATATCGACGAATAGATCTCGTTAACAGTTCAAACAAAACGTTTGATTGCGACAGAGTGCTACACCATGCTAAAAGTTGAAACGTAGTGGAATGTTTATGTGTCTATTTTGTTGGTGATTTAATATATCGTGAGTGAGATGGTTTGTTTAATAATTGATAGATTTCATGGAGATCATGAATGCAGTCACAGTGACAGTTGTATTGTTTCTCAATTTAAATTCAATAGTTTATCATTGAAATTGAAGTATAATTATTGGAAACAATGTTATAATATGGACTAGAGCGATTTTTAGTATGATCTCCTCAATTATTTGGTGTAAAGTTCATGAATTGATTCAAAGAAAGAGTTTTTTCACGTTTATAATATCGCTATAAGTTCAATATTGATATTGGATGTACTCGAAGAGATAATTTTTACATCTTCCGATGTTCACACAAATATTTTATTATATATTGAAGGACAGAATAGCCATTCACACTCCTGTTCTCTTTCACCATGCCATGTATCAACTTATATTCAATATCTGTCGAGACCTAAAAGCAGAGAAATATATACATATATAAATATATATATGTAAGAAAGTACAAGTGTTAAAGCTAAATGCTATCTGTGGCAAACATCGCCAAACCCTTGTATGATTTAGATACGAAGGCGTTTGCGCGTGTATACATTTGCTTTGGTGGTACTGAACCAAAATCCAGAGGTATTTATATCTGAAAAAAAAAAAAATAATAATAACTGTCTCACCTTTAAGAACCTATAGAACGATACTGTGTGTTCTATTGTGTTCTGTTGTGTGCAATGAAAGAATATCTGTGTTTAGTGATTTATATTAAAAATCTTTTCAATATTTATATATACTAATGAAAAAGAAAAAAATATTTTTGAAATGTTTGCAGGGGATAAGTTGAGATGTCACTACAAATTTAAACGTAGATTGGTGTCGGGCAAATTGAACGTCAATACAAACATACCACAACCGATCATCGACGGCTGTTTCAAAAGCATGTCACAAATTCCACTGATGACAACACAGGAGAGAATGAACGAAACTGAAAATATGCATAGTCGTGTCATCCTCGAGGTTTGTTTACGATTGGTTATAATAAAAAAAACGGAATAATTGATTTCCATTGTTTCATCAATAAAAAAATGTCAATGATTGTAAATAAAAAGGTTGGCTTACCCGGTGACACTTGGAAATATTGCATTGATCGTCAAAGTCTCGCTGATAAATCCGAATGGTTTCGTGCATTATTAATGGGAGATATGGCGCCGCCACCAAGTGATCCACCACCTATGATATCACTTCAATATGTGGAAAAACGCGCGTTTGATCATCTCCTCAGGTCAGCGGTTATATCAGTTAAGAAAACTAAAGTAAAAAGTATGGAAATGTTGGAATTGAAAAAAAAAAAAAACAAATCTATAATCCATTATTTGTATGTTGTTATTTAGGTATTTTTGCGGTGATCCAGTTCACTTTCATTCAGTTTCAACGGCACGTGCAACCCTTGATGCAGCACATTCATATCTATGTCCAGAGCTAGCCAAAATGGCAGTTGACTATTTGATTAAGAATTTAACATCGACTACCGTTCTATTAGTTTATCATGGATTAAGTTTGTATTCAATTAATGAGAATGATAGAGATAATGTTCGAGTTCCATCAGCGCCACCTGCACCTGGAGATGATGCGGCCGAGATTGGTAGGCAAAAATTACACAATTAACTGAAATAAAACATAAAAATATAACGAATTATTCCTCTTCTAATATAATTAAATGTTTATTTATTTAATGATTCATTGAATTTATTTATTTAGCTGTCGCGTGTACAAAATTACTTACTGCTTGTTACGGTGTAATTGATTGCAATGCCGATGATGTGCTGCGACAAGAACGCTTTGAGGAATTAACTATTGAGGAGGTTGCAGCTATTGCACGAAGAGATGAACTTCGCCTATGTAAAGAGAGTGTTTTATTTTGTGCATTGGAAAAGTGGACGGCATCTGAATGTAGAAGGCATGGTATAGAGCCAACACCAAATAATAAACGTGAAGCATTATCCGATACAGTTTGGTACAGTGTAAGATATTTATTAATGAGCGATTGTGAATTTATTGAGGGACCAATGGCCAGTGGAATACTTTCTAGTGGCGAGTCAGCTGCAATTGTTGCCAAAATACTTGGACACAACAATAAACGTAGCGATAATACACAACACAGTCAAATAATACCATGTAATTTAACATCAATGCCAAGAAATCGTAAATCATCATTTGTTAAATCCAAATCAACAATGAAACCTGATAAAAAAGAATGTGATGATAATAAAAAAAATAGAAGAAAAGAGTGCGTTAGTCAGGGTCAAAAAGCGTGTGCTCGAGTTGGTGATCTTGTTATTCGTGTTCTCGCTTGTGTTTTTGACTGATATGATGATATTGATGTTGTTAGGTCAACTAACTCTACGCAATATACATATTCAGTTTAAAATTGTTTTTAATGTTTGTTGATAATTTGTCATATAAGTTTTATCATGAATTTGTTGATCTCGAATGTGTATGAGAAAGGGTGATTTTATTATATTTAGAGATTTGGATCATGCACAAAAGGATGGTTATACTTTACTAGTTTTATCTACTTCTACAGACAAACATCATTAAATACGATATAATAGTGTGAAAACTCATACGCTCGTGTGTTATATAGTCGTTTTTCTTCTGTTATTCGATGAAGATTAGATGTGTGTGATTTTAGATCAATTCAATGTGGTTCTATTTATGATCACATCATAGTAAGTGACAATTTGTTTGTTGAATGTTTATATTTTAATTGATTGAATGATCTGTGGACATGTGTTCATATGCATATATATATTAAACAAAATTATTTAGAGAGTGAAAATCATCAAAGTATATAAGTAGATAAATGTATTTTAAGTATATGACTACATAATTTTTTGTCGATATATAAATGAATTTTACCTTCTGCGTTTTGTCATATATGATACAGTTTTGTTACTAGATACAAAAAATATTTCTTGTTCATTGAATGTAAATATTGTTATGATCTCGTTTTTAATATTACCATCATGTGTTTTATAAGTGTAATGTTATCATAAATATATGTAAATTTTCTTTTTTTTTTGTACAATTTGAATCATTTTATATTTATAAGCTACGCGGAATTGTCTAAAAACATTTAATTTTGCACAGGAATAACACTGCATAAACATGCTGGACGGTCGTCAATATCGGCGCCATTTCTAAATAATAAAAATAATATTGCATTGTCGCAAACGGTAGAAATTTATTTCACCGACTGTTTGTAAAGTAGAAGTTACTATTGATATATCAAATAATAGACATCAAATGAAATTATTGCCATTTCATTTTGTGAAAATGCAGTTTTCTTAAATTATCCAATATTGAAACAGTGAAATTATAGTGAAACATACAATTCTAAATATTTTCATATAAAAATGGTGAATTTTCTATTTTATTTAAGGAAATTGTGGGAAAGAAGACCGCAATGAGTAAATTTTGATCGTCGTATATAAGAAATAAGTCAACAAAAACATAAATTATATAAACTCAGATGTCTATATATATATATATATATATATATATACTGATTTAATTATGTTTGAACTTGTAATATTTAAGTTCATTACCGATCATTTTTATTTTTCGAGTAAATATGCTATTGTTATAATTATTTCTATAATTAATCATTATCATTGTTTATTAAATCTTTATACATATACATATATGTATAAAACCGTACCAGTAACATCACTAACCTAGAATATTAATGTGTGAAAATTCTTTACTTCCAACATGTTGCAGATCATTCTGAGATTGGATGAACTGAACAGTACTTTATAATACAATCAAGGTATGGAAACAATGATCGTATGTTTGGATTGTTGCACATCCGGTGGCATCTTTTTCTCGGAAGTCAGTCCTACTTCTATATTCAGCATGTTACCATATTTGTTAATGGTCTTGCAAATATTTCATACACGAGTCCTCCATGAAGTGTATCAAAATACTTAATGTCTATTTGACTTTATTTTTCAGAGTATTAAAATTATTCGCAGCATATTTAATTATGAAAATTGTTGAAGGCAATTCACAAATGTTTATGGTTATCCAGAAAACTGAAGCGGAAAAAACAGTAAATAATTGAATAGTGATGGAATGAATTTTAAATTATAATGTTTAACATTGGGAATTTTTTTTTTCTTTTTAAATTCAATAGCATTATCAACTGTCGTGAATCATTACAGCTTTAATTAATTCAAATAGCTACGCAGAATATTAAAATTTCACTGATAATCATATTGCCCATTACAATAAAAATGAAGATAAAGTGGCCACAGATAATAATCTGATTACTACCAAAAATAAATTGATTAACATTTGCGCTTATTGTTTACTATAATTTATTAATATATATTTAATATACTACTCTTTATTCCAATGAGGAATAATAAAATATTACTTAAAACTCTCTCTACTCGTTTAAAATTAAATGATGAAATAATTCAGTTGATGCTTCAGATACACCGCAGAATTGAAGCAATCAGAAAATGAAAGTAATAATTGACGCAAAACGCTGTTTGTATATTTCATTGATATCATTAGCATTGTCACACAACTTAGTGTACTAAAAAATGTAATTCTACATTCAAAACTTAATTCTTATTGTTCAACCACGCACTAAGTATCCATGAAGCAATGTATTTCAACATAATTAAGGATGGGGTTTAACGGATATTTACTAGGATTTCATGTACAGTTTTTTCAACATAAATTTCTCGTTAAAAAATTATTTTTGCCAACATTTTGCGTTGCGACTGAAGAATTTGCTTTGAATCAATTTGGCATAAACGATATCCTACTTATCACCGCAACAATCATTACAGATGTATTCAGTTATCGACATCAAAGTTCTAGCTACGATTACTTACCATCGTTTTCCTAACCTCCAAACTTGAAATAGTTGGGTCAAAAATAATACGCAATATTGACATATCCAAATATTAATCAGTAAGACATTTATTTCAATTTACATTGAGAAATAATAAGGAACAAGGTATAAATTAAGTATAATATAATCCTGTCATCATTTTCCTTATAGATACATCATTAAATTGATAATTGGTGTTTTATGTGTAAACAAATCGCTGGTATATTCAAGAATGACTGTAATCATTGGTAACATTGACGTATAACAATATTGAAAAAATAATCATGAAAGTTCCAATAGCAGGAAAATTTACGATCAATGGTGGTGATTCCGCGTTTGCAAGTCGGCAAAAACAGCTGTTTGATCAATTGTCTCAAGCTGAAAAGGAATGCAATAAAGATCAGTCCAGTGCAGTTCAACTCAATGATTTAGAGTCTACCACTTTTTCACGTCCACCACCGCCAGGTAAACGTCGAAGAAGCGAAACCCGACAATTTCGTGGGAAAGAAAGCATTTTCAAACGACCGGCTTTACCATCACCATTTACTGATAGAAGTATGCCCGATCATCGTAGGAATCCACACAAATGGAAGAAATATAGCTTGGATGATGTACAAAATGATGACATGTCCGATAAAACTAATACAAGTGCAGCACTATCGTTTCTCAATGAATTGAAAGCAAGAAAGTCAAAGGATAAAGCTGATGACGTAACAAAAATGGAGGTGGATGTTTGTCCCAACATAAGTTCCACACGTTTGGCTATTTCTTCGTCGTCATCAGTTCCACCAGTATTTTTCAAAAAGCCTTTGAGTAAACAAAAAAATCAACAATTATCTAATATTATTGTTGATCATGATGAAAAAGCGATATTTCGTGGTAGTAAAATCATTCTTCCTGAATATGTTGTGGGTCAAAAGCCAGTAAATAAAACAAAGAATAAAGAA
The DNA here is from genome assembly GCA_910591685.1 of Galerucella tenella. Taxonomy (NCBI): domain Eukaryota; kingdom Metazoa; phylum Arthropoda; class Insecta; order Coleoptera; family Chrysomelidae; genus Galerucella; species Galerucella tenella. The sequence goes on from CAJUYH010002538.1 coordinate 11,854, forward strand.
AAGCGAAAAATTGAAAAGATAGATCGTCACAAGCAATTGAAACTCAATCACTTGGAAGAGTTTAACGACGATGAGTAATTTAACGTAATGAACAATAATCAATAATAACCAATCATGATTTTATTATCACTTAACGTAACGTAAGTAAACTATATATTATTACTATAATTATTAATTATATATATATATAGATATATAAATACATTTCAATTCAATAAATTGTCAAGATCGATATGCAGTGCAATTATTCAATTAATTATCCATCTGTTTATATTATTTCTTACAATTATCTCAATGTATATCTAATAACCTTCTGCGTACAAAAGAATATTCAGAAAACCGTTAGCCCATAAGTCGGCCAGGAGTGTCTTCAATTCCTTAATAATTTTTTCTTTCTTTTGATTTATTTGTGTACTTGTATCGGTAGCTTGGAAGTGAATATGTCAGCAAAGGTACAGACGAGCGTTGTATCTATTGTCCCTTATTTGCTTTATAAAAGTATGCGCAATACAATAGAAAAAAAATGCCCAATAATTTCATTCATAATGATATATACATTGTGCTCTTTTATTTCCATATCTTTTCTTATATATTTAAACATTATAATATAACATGAAATGTCTAAAGAAATTTTATAACCAATGATCATACCCATTATTACTACTATTATCATTACTCTTACTACTACTAGTATACACATTATCAGTATAGATTCAGTAAAGCCAGACCCTCGCACACCATCTACAGCGTTTGCTATATCGCGATTTGTTCTTGTTGCCAAGGTTCACTGACACAGAAGACGAAGTGAAACGGGAGCGGCGATTGAACCGGGACAAGCGATCACGATCCCATGCAAGCGCAAGAAACTCGGCAACGCCTGAAGTGGCTCATTGTTACAATTAATATATGTTGTTGTTGATATTGACGGTGACAGCGGTGGTATAATATATGATCAATGAAAGAGTAAATGCAGGTTTGTCGAACGTTATAGATACGGATTGTGCAATGACCGTACAAAATAATAATCTGTTGAGTGTTTGTGACCATTGATGAAAGGAGATGATTGAAGAATGGCAATAAACGCAGGAACTATAATTCATGGCGAATTGAAATCCGATATTTCACAGCCAAATTATTGAGATAAACTTGAAGTTTTATTAAATTGTGGAATTAATTTAGTTTCTAACTTTTCCTGTAGATTGTCCTTTATTCTCCGCCAGCTCTTTATTTTTGGCGACATTACATTATCTTGTGGCTTGAAGTGATTCCTACAGTGAACTCAGTAGTATTACCATAAATAATATGATATATATTTTTCTCATTAATAGTGCAATAAATATGCGTCAAAAATTAAGGTTAATCGTTTCAGTTGCTAATTTTATTTAACAAAGTGAATGTAATCAATATTATTATACAGATGCCGGTATACATCAAACTCACTAATAATTAATTATTCGATTTACGGAATCAGAATCCAATATTGAAATTCAAATATTCACAATAACCATGTCAATATAGCGCAATGAAAATAATAAAAGTTGGTTAATTATAAATGCAAAAATAACCTGCCCAATTTGAATATATTTATAGATTCATTTCCGCAATTAAAATTCAATAAAAAAATAAAAATCCTTCATCCAAAAAATTTATACTTCAAAAGAATTAACGAGCCATAGATAAATATTAAAACGGTGATGACAATACACATCAAACTGACAGCAACAACAATAATGCTTAGACATTTCTTCCAATAAACCGCAAACAATAAATAAATTAAACCCAATTAAATAATTGAAAATATGGGTAATTTATATATTTGCAGTGTTACATCAAATAAGCGATTTCTCAAATGAGAAATTAAAAGGCGGAAATGTGTGGAAAGTGTATATAAATACTTGGAATGAATCGAACCGGCTTACTGAAGAAAACATGCATGAACACAGTTTTTAACTTCTCACGCTAACGCGTCCAACGTTGCATATACATGCGTAGTGTTTAAAGCCTTTCAAACGCGTCTGCATGTGTATACAGATATACATAATACATTGGAGGAAAACACGAGGTTAATACTTTATTACAGTCATCTCAAATGACACGATGTATCCATGTAAATTCCATACAGCCAAGTCAACAAGTATCTACACAATATTCTACTTTATTTTATTTTATTCTCTTTTGCCAAGTTTTGCTGTCACGGAAATACCATAAGGATCATTTTGCAACTTGCCAGAAGTCTCGCATTACAACCTGGCAATGATGATCGGAATCTCACTTGTACATACCATGTACACGCATATTATACATATATGTGTTTATTATATATTGCTTGTGGAGAAATGGAGCGATTCTCCACACGTTTCTCGCTTGTGTTGCTTCTTTACGTTTAGCTCTAGGCACACCTGCGCCATATTAAAGCATATGTACACACATGTCTATTCATCATACCAGTAAAGATACATCATGACTTTCACACGTCGCTCCTTTCGCACCACATTCACACAATTTATTACTTTAGAATTGAATAGGAGTTTATATATTTGTCAGAAATTTTCTTATCAATTTATTCGTTATTTATTTTTATTATTTTTTCCTCATTTTTTTTTGTGGTTTTGCTGACAAGTAAATATCATTTGATATTTTTATTCGTGTTTGAGTTCGTTGATTTTACTTTTTTTTCCCGTTTAATTTTTATTTTTAACACGACATAACAATGTGTTTGCTTTGTTGTCATCTCATTTTCGCACTTGCCATGCTCAGCGAATAAAATAACAAAGAAATGAAAAACAGCTTGTGACGTAATTATGAATATTGCAGATATTACATATTTGAATAGTGTCTTTTGTGTATGATTGATCGATGGAAGAATATTCACTTTCACAATCACGAATAAGTGTTTATGCTATCATATTATATATACATTTATATTTTACATAATTAATATGAGTAGCAAGAGTAAAATCCTTTCTCTCATCGCATATCTTTTTTTTTTCTTTTTTTTTCTTTCTCGTTTCAGGCAACAAATTGACCCACATGACCTCAGTGAAATTCAAAAGAGAAATGTCAGTTAATATAAAAAAAATACCCACTCTTCTACTTTAAATTGTAACCAATTTCTTTTGATAATTTTCAGTTTATTAATTCCGGATGTGAGTGAAGAAAAAACAAAACCATAGTGATGATTAACTGCAGCAAATAGACATTCGATAGTGGAAGAAAAGGATTAAAAAAAGGAAAAAAAATGAAAATGAGAGAGCGGTAAATTGTGGTTTCATTCTTCACCCATAGGGGATCAGTCACACACACACACACACATCCACACGCGCTAAATTTCACCATGTGATCTGTTGGACACGATGGATTATGTGCGAATACAGGTCAACGAACCCGACCTGAAAAACAATTTTTCACTGGAAAGTCAACGTTATATGTTCCACAAGTCATTCTGGATTATTAGCGCGACTTTCATTTAATTTTAAGCATGACAGACCATATCACAATATCATCTTTCGCGCTTGTCTCAAGTGTCGGTCATTGGCATCTACCGATCCACCTACTCCTTTATATATACACTGTGTCTGGCCGCAAAACCGGCTTTGGATAATTTTGTAAATATTCAGATAATGCAGACGGCGTCGGCGTCGGGCAATAGCAGCGCATCAGCCTGTGGCCGAAAGATGTATATAATATTCACTAGGGCCATACATTATCAGCATGATTTATTGTTTCCATCTGTATGGTCAACATATAACACTTGTAGGTAAAGGCCATTAATTCATGTAATTAATTTTACACATTTGAAAAAATTACTACAAGTAATAACTTTGCAATAGTTAAGAATTAATAATTATGCTTCAATGTATTTTTTATTTTATCTTTTCTTTTTCTCACTTTTCTGTTTTGTTTTTGTTTTCCTATAGGGAAAGATGAATTCTTCACTACCAGTGTAGCCTCTATATCGTAGCAATATTATTAAGCTTTGACTATACACGACGCTTTGCGCAAAATAACGGGCAAATTATATACACAACTTGGAAGGCGAACAAACGCAAGTGGTGTCAATGCCACAAAATTACCCAGGATTCTCATTCTCTTTTGAGAGATATACCGGAACGGGAAATGCTGCGTTGTACGTGAGAAATTTTGTAACGATGAGAAGCTCCAGAATGTATGAAGGTTGAGACGACGACGTAAGAAGAAAAAAAAATAAATAAAAGATAGAATAATATAAAAACATGGATAATATTATGAAAAAGTAAGAGACGAAAATTATAGATAGTTGCATTGTTGTGTATACAATTATGGAAATTATAATGATCGATATATAATATTGTGGTTGGAAGTCTTTGTACGGGCAATACAACGAGCCAATAAAATGAAAATGCGTTTAGAACTCGAGGCCATATTGTGTAAAAGAGACGTCAAACTTTCATACATCTTCAAATACACCACCTTGAATAATATTCAAAGGTATATCGGATACGTAAACAAAAGTGCCTTTAAGTTTGCGTAATCCAAATAATGCACCATTCTTCAAATAGTTGATTGGATTTTTGGAAATGTCGAGTAAATGGAGACGACCCATGTGCTTGGCCGCACCCTTATCAATCATATCAATGCGATTAGCATTCAAGAAAAGACGACGTAATCGTGGTAAACCGTCAAACGAATCCCCATTAATTGTTTCCAATAAATTATTTTTTAAATGTAATTCTTGAAGATTTGGAAGGTCAAATGCTCCTTCAGGAATGATTGCTATCTTGTTTCCATCGAGCGAAAGCGTGAATTCCGGTACACCCACAAAACTACTGGTGTCTAGTCGCTCGATTTCATTATAATCCACATGGAGATCTCGTAATGTTTCGGGCAATCCAAAAAATGTATCATTAGTGATGTTTACAAGTTTATTCCAAGCTAAATTTAGATCTTTCAAATTATCCAAGCCGGCCCACACACCATTCTCGAAGCTACGTATATGATTCTGGTAAAGATACAGAGTTCTTAAATTTGTTAAATCGTTGAATGAACCTCTTTCAATACTGGCCATTTTATTTTTTGTAAGAATGAGAACTTGGAGCGATGACAAACCACGGAGTGATCTGCTGCCCAACTTGGTGATATTATTTTGTGCCATATTGAGATATACAAGTTGTTTTAAATTTGCAAAGCTATCATCAGGAATTTCTTCAATCTCATTCTCTGAAAGTATCATTTCATGCAGTGAACCTGGAAGACTTGGAACAAAGTTAAGGCTCTTTAGTTTATTACCGATGGCGAAAAATCCAGAGAGATTGGTTCTTTCTAATGCGCCACATTCAATCTCAACAATCAAATTGTCCTTGAGGTTTAGTACTTTTAAATTTTCATTTTCAATTACATGTTTCTTTAACCTCACGATTTTATTAACCGCCAAATTAGCATATGCCAGATTAACCGGAAGATCATTCAACAACTCGGGAGTAATTTCCATGATTTCATTATTTGATAAGTCAATGGAATTAAATGGAAAGTCGTCGAGTTTATACCACCTCTTTTCGAATTGTTTTATTCCCAAATTTTGGAGTATCAGTGTGCGTTGTTCGTAGTTGATAGGAGCCGCAACACATTCCTCCGCCATAACCTCATTTTTTTTTAATTCTTCAACGGACTTTACAACTCCATCCTTTGTTATACATATTTTTGCCCGCAGCGTTTCATCAATGACTGCACCATCATCATTGTCGTAATTATTTCTCAAAGTCGGAGCTTTAGCGTCATCCGACATTGCTACATCTTCATCATCATCCTGCAACACTTCATCAATAATTACATCTGTCTCTCTGAGAAATGGATTTTCAAACATTACAGTTGACATACTCCACAATTCATTGCCTCCTATTATGATGTCAGTGGCATTGGTAAGTCCGAAAAAATAATTCTTTCTCAAGTGTCGCAATGAATTGTACGTGATATTGAGTACTTTAAGGTTATTAAGCCCAACAAATGCATTCTGAAAGCTTGACAGTTTATTATTCGCCAACGATAATTGCTCCAATTTCGTTAAATTCGAAAAAACAAATTCCGGAAGTTCATCCAATGAATTATTAGCAAGATTCAATGATTTAGCATCAATTAACTCATCAAAAACATTTCTGTCAAGTTTATGAATACCAATACTCGATAAATCATAATCAGTAACAATCGGTGAGTTAGGCTTAACATTTTTTAAAATTCCATTTTCAATGTCAAGAATATATGTGCCATGTATCAGCGCACTGTTAGCTTTACAGGCAATTCCGAGAAATAAAATAAACATCCACATTTCCAACGAGCCCTGTATGTCTTGTATATTGAATCGTTATCCCGCACAATGACGATACGTCTGAAACAGTCGTGGATAAACATCGTCAATTGTATCCAATGACATAACTTTGACCGTTAGGTCTGTCCGTGTGCTCAGATGAACCCACATAAGAATTATCCACGGTAGCTCTTGATGGTCTTACCTGGATGATGGAACAGTTCCGCCGCTATCGTCGTTGTCGTTGTCGTCTTCGTCAAGATTCCACCGGCACCACCAACAATTCCGCAATATCACGAAATTACCACGAATTATTGTGACAAAGGTAAATGACCAGTCTAAAGTTTACGGATGCGAGGACAACCAAAGACTGTCCAGTGTTGGTTGAATGCCAAGCAATAAGTACTCAACTTCTTGCAACATTGTACTGGAATAAAGCTAACCAAACAGGTCCACCAGTCAGCCTTCATCATTCCTTTTAAGGTATTGAACAGCGACCTTCTGTCGTGTCGCTATTTGCATCGAATAAAATATCGTAAAAATTCACATAGTCAAGTTGAGAGGGAAATAGGAAGTGACGAGTGTGTGTATCTTACTCGCGCCTCAGTGGCATGGTCAAATGAATAAATTAGCTGTTGAGATGAATAATGTTTTAGCATGAGTTTATGTTGATGCGATGAACCACCCGGACCTGTTGGTCGCAGTCCACGCGTGGAACATCGTTATTCATGATAGATATGGAGACAGAGAAAATCATATGGCAAAATCTCCATAACAACACGTCCCGCTCGCAAACTGTTAAGTGAGGCTTAAGTAACATATCACATATACGGCTTTAAAACCTGCTTTACAAAATAAACATGAAACTACTTTACATTATAATAGATAAATATATATATATATATATAAATATGTATATTTACCAGATGGCAAACATTTAACATAGACATTGTTCAACTGACATATTCAATATTAAAGATCAATATTTGTTATGAAAAAATAATTACACGACATTGGCTAATTTAAATCTAACCATAAACGTTTGAGTTATTTACTTATTTTTTCTATTTATTTTTGTCATTTTCCAGGTATACTCATGCTGAAACTTATCAACTCAGTCACGCGGCAGATATTGTGTAAGGTGAAAGGAGAAGAGATGGAATAGCAGCAACCGAAAAAAAGAAGAAAAAAAAATATGCGAAATGATGACGAAAAATAAAAGATAAAGAGGAAACAAGGAATATGGAGTGGAGGAATTGCATCGGTGCGGAAGAGACGCACTGCTGTATAGTAGTATACAGTAACGGGGTCGTTGAGTGCCTCGTTTTAAGCAGCAACGAGGTGGCTTCACCACGATGGAGTAGGAGTTGCCTTGCATGAAACATAGGAGGTGAAGAACGATGCGGAACCGCAGTTGTACGCTGACCAGTCGACAATGCGGACACTATACAATAATATTAATATCATATCATATTCATCATGGTCATAAATGTGATTGTGAGACAGAAACAAGACACCCACGTGTCTTGCTATATAAATAAGTATTAATCGACAATAGTCAAGAATTAGAAGGAGTAGAGAGTAACTGAGGCGAGAGAAAATTCACAAAAGATAAATTATATATGCGATGAGTAAATGATGAATCGCACGATTTGTTCAGCTGATAGGCTGATTGATCTGTTCGTGAAGAAGACATTGTATCAAGATAAATAGCCGACAGTTGTATGCATTGATAGGGTGACAGGAGGAACAAAACAAGATTGGAAATAAATACAATTGAGTGTGTAGAATAAAAAATAAGCTGAGATAGAGGAGGTAAAGAAAATCAATATAATTTAACAGGAACAATTGATCGCGGAAAAATTCTGTCAGCTCACAACATTCACCACGTGACAGATATCTCATGAAAACTACCTATTGTCCATTGCGACAACTCAGTGGGGGATGCAACTCTAATTGCTTGAGGGACAATCGATACCGATACATATATACACACGACAAATTAAACGCTTCAAAGCGTCACATATATACATACACATACATTTATAAATAAATGAACTCGCAGTGAGAGCGTGAAAAGAAAAACTGTTGCAATTGACTCTGTGAAATTTGTTTTACTTCTTCTTCATTATTTCATTTATTTATGTCATTGGGATCGAGTGATAGTGGCTACGCTGAAATTACTATCAACACAAAATTTTATGACAATTTTAACGTGATTGTTTTCATTTAAATAATTGTGTTTGTTAGTTTGTTTGTTCATGTGAGTGTGAGAGACATGATTGGCAAGGACAACATGTGGAGACAGCGACGTTTGGCTGTGCCAAAAAGGTAAATTATAGACTAAATAGAAATATAAAAAATTAAATTGGAAGACTGGTAAAAATGTCAATAAATAATATATATTGTATATTTTAACTTGTTCGTGCAAACTCTCCTTTACTTTACTTCACTATTCAACACGGAAATGTCGAGGCTTGGGAATAATAGTACCTCGAAGGGCTTTAAATCGTGACACACACCTTATCTTATTCATGCATGAACGCATTCTCTTTGATATACCTCTTATTCTTATACATACATGCATATATAGCAATATTGTATAAATTATTCTTCATATTTATAACACTATCAATAGTATTAGCTGTTTTATTATTGATATATGCAAAAATTATATCGATAAATTTGAAAATGTTCATTTAGCAATAATTGAATGTATAGTATTGTTTACTAATGGGTTGATTATTTAACAATTGATGATCCCACGTACATAAATATCTATACATGAAAGCAGTTACCGTTCATTTCTTTTCTTCTTTATTCACTCAACATATATTTTTGCACACACATACTTGATCCTGTACATTAAATATTATTTTTTTCTCTCTTTTTTATCCTTTTTCATCTTTCCAGCAGACACGTAACGGAAATATCATTGTAAAATCAGAGCTCAGCAACTTAATATTAGCGCATACAAATTAAATATAAATTAACACATTAGCGGCAATTTATTAAATTTTTTCTTGTTTTTTTTTTTCCCCCCTCTTTATTTTTTTTTTTTAATAAAAGCCCATTATTTATTATGATAAATATAAAATATAGAGAGGATGGTTATGGTGTATGAATACAGGTCACACGTTAAATTTTTGTCACTCAAATGCAATTTCAAATGCACTGTTTGTTAATTTAATTATAACACATCAAAAAGTACGTGATAATTATTTATATATTATAAACGTTTGATAAATTATTTATTTATTTTTTTTTTCTTACAGAACTAGTGAGCTTATCGCCCTTGTTGCCTTGTCCAGCACACTTTTTTTATTTCTTCACACCCGAGACTTGCATTCCCGCTTGCGTGAAATGGAAGTGCGACTGCAGCCAGGCGAGAACGAGATCTCAGCAAATCAGCTATCATCAGGTAAAAACAATTTATCCATCTTTTTTATTTATCTTTCATCACGCATTGATAGTACATTACAGTGTGTGTAGAATGGCAATTCAATTAATTTTATTGTACAAATAAATAAAAACAAATAAATACATGGAGTTGTAATAAAAATTCCAATGACATTTTATCAAAGTTCACGAATAATATATAATTAAGTTATATTGCGTGATGATAATTCTATACAGGACACTACACATGCTACAATATATTTTTGTTTTTTATATTCCATTGAATTGGTATATCGCGATTCAAGCGAGTAAACATAAATGCAAAGCAGTCACACAACGTCCGGATAGTCTCTCTCATATACATTCCAACGAGTGAATCTGGAATTTCACGTGTGCAATTTTCTTCATGTTATTGTGAATACATACGAGAGTGGAAGTTGAAAAAAATCTTTTGCATTGTGCACAGAGCTATATTGAATGAACTGTATGTTTGTGTGTAAGTGTTAGTGTATCTGTGTGCGTATTTGTATACTAAGTGGACGCGTTTGAGTTTGTAACGGTAACATACCAGACATAAGTTTGCCCATGGCTCATTTGCGTGCAATCCACAACTTTAGCTAATTAGCTCCTCGAGTCATCCAGGATAGTTGGACCTATTTGATCATATGACGGTGAATTTCTTCAATATAACTATACTAAATCGATCCATTTATAGAGTGGGAATTGCTTCAATTAACTGATAAACATCCAGAATGATGATTCTCCATCAGGGGTATATATTTTTTTTAAATGAAATAATGAATAAACTCGAGATCACAGTTGAAATCACTTCAATCCACAGTTATAATTCATTCATAATCAAGCGTGGCACTCGCAGATGCTTTGATTTGATCACCAACTTGTAAAAGGTTGCCAGAAATATTATGATAAAAAAAGAAAAAAATAGGGGTGATTGAACGTGATTTACATTTAACGCTATGAAAATTTGAATTAATAAAAAATTTTTACACTTTAATAATATTCAAATTTTAACGTGGTAATTTGGAATATTTCACATTGTAGCAATCAAAGTTAAAGAAGAAATTTATTCATGTTTTTTATAAAAATAAATAAAAATTGTATATGAAATTAAAATATTTATTCATGATTTTATTTCATTTCAATCATTTTACCGATAAAATAATGGATTTGAATATGGTTACGCGTTAAAATTCTAGCTACTACTTTTACTATCGTTATGTATTATGATTTTTTTTAATTATGTGTGCGCCACCGTAAATTGAATCAACAGCCATTAAATAGGATGTGTGAGATCGTCAAACTTTATTTATAAAAAGAATACCTATCCATTTCCTGTAATTATGTTTTGATGTATATACGAGAGACGCATTCAATGTTAATCTACACAAAGTGAAAGATCGTGATGGAGAGAAGAGAGAGAGAGAGAGAGAGAAAGGAGATAAACGAAGACGAATGAAAATATATATGTATGTACCTGGTGGAAATGATGAGCCGCAGTGAAGAAGTATAAAAGAAATGAGATTGATGCATGAAAGATGTATCTATATTATAAAAGTTAATCATCTCATATAATGGAAGGTTTGATGGAATGTGACATGAGTGAAAGGTATTTCTTTATACCTGTAGATGTTCATTAAATTTATGTATTATAATAAATTAAACATTTATATCAACGTATAAACAATAGGGTAGTAAAGCAAATGTAATGGAAATTCACGAAATTTTCACATAATCAATCAAGTAAAAAAAAAAAAACTAGCTAATTAAAAAATTTATTGTCCAATTATATTATTTTTTGCTGGTTACAATTAAATTGATTCGTCGCGACAACTCCCATCCGACCTCAATTCAATATAAAAAATATTTAATTGAAATTGAATAGATAATCGATTTCCTGACAGAATTTATTTGCTACATATACACATATTACCTGTACGAATAGTAAACATGACATTTCGTGCACGGAAGTACACGCGAAAACAATTGTACTGTGTACCGCGATACAGAGCTCGTTTGTATATATATATATTTATATATGCCTGACGTGATCTTTGGCTGTAGCAAAGATGAAGATAAACTTTTAGATGACTAAATAAACTTATACTGCAATATAAACATGTAAAGCAAAAAGTATACGTCGAGTGAAATGAATTAAAATGACTAACTGACTGACTGACTGACTGACTGACTGACTAACAATTAAACCAGTAGGCCAATAAACATAATGAATAAATATTTTTTTCTTCTTCAACTTTTTAATTCACAAGTTCTTTTATCGGTCAAGACCTTTTACGGTAGTCAAGATTACTCGTTTAGTTTGGAATCTTGTAAACACACTTGAGACCACAATGAATAAAAAGTTGCCAGAGAGAATGAATGCACTCCAACATTTATATACATGTATATAATGTAAGTGTGTGTGTGTGAGTGCACGTGCACGAGTGCGTGTCAACACGATACTCGTTATACGCACTGCCACGAGGTCGACTTCGTGCTGATGCAACCATGCAACGGTTCCATGCACTGATGCGGTGTATGTATGGTGTGGTATATCATACATATATTCAGCTATAAAGGTAAATGCGCGCAGAATAAAACACGCGAAGGGTGCTTCGATGGTACATTATGAGCGGTATAGTATTATATTATTGAATGTACCTAAGTCGATAGTGTACACCAAGTATGCGGAAATATACAGGAGAACTCAAAAGCGTTCATATATCTCATCATCATTGAACTAGTTATCAGTGGAGATCGCTTGCTTACGGCATAAATATTATATTACTATGAAAAAGATTATCGTCATCTCGATTATCATTCATTTTCTTTTCTTCTTCTTCTTTTTTTTTTATTTTTTTATTTCTTGGTTAGTAATTTCATCTTTATTTTCAGCATTTATATTGTTCGTTCCCACGAACTAAATTAACCTTCTCTGCATAATTAGCAAAGAATCCAGGTTATGTTGCTTTTGTGTACGGCAATTGTCGCGAGTAAATAAATATCATGGAACAATCGGGTCAAGATGCAGCCAAGACAATGACATTCTTTGTGTGTATTGCAGTTGATTGGTATATAAATATACATGAAAATTATTTGTAAGAATACAGTAGAAATATTGCACATTACCAATACTTAATTCAATGTTCTCTGTATGCTTTGTAAATAATTAATTCAATGAATTTTGTCAGGAACTAAAACATTACTGTTAACTAACAATTTTACTTAATTATTGTTTTTTATAGCTTCTCTTAGTATTTATGGAAAAATTAATTATTTACTTTATTCTTTCAGATATGTGGAAGTTTGAATTTATAAAACGAGAATATTATAAAAGTATTGCCAAAGAGGAAAAGAAAATTGTGTGACTCACACACTCAAGCTTTAGAAGAAAAAATATATATTATTAACCGTAAATAATGTCTAACGTGTGTGGTAATAACTGGACTGACCATCATCATAATTTAACAGCAAAGTCGCGAGCTGCCCGTGCATCAATCTCATCACCATGAAATCACTATCGTTGTTGTATTATTTCATGGGCTTGCTCATTGTCTACCTATAACTACTCTAATTTGCGGACAAATTGCGAGGATCGATTTCACGCCGCAAGGGAAATGCAAAAGACGACACGATCATGCCGGAAACAAATCGGTTGCGCTTCGGTGAATTCTTCACATTTATATATATATATACAGTGAATGGTACACATAATACTCACTACTTTGCACAATTTGTTGCAGGGGATAAAGAGAAAGATGAAAGTCTTGAAATGTAAATTGTGCTTGTTCGTTCCTTCATTTGTTTGTTCGTTCCAAACAATTAGATAGCAAAATCAACGAGAATGTTGCTATATACTGTGTTCATATCCCAAGATGATGGAAGAAAAAAATTTATTTGCGAAAGATTTGTAAATGTCTAAGTATTCCCTTTTGCGCCAATGTGCGCACACGCTTTCTCAAGTTCTGGGTCAACGGGTGTATATATAACTGAATCCGGTCTGGACTCTATCAGGAAATTCAGCCATTCACCTTAGCGCTCTGTTCATGATACATGTTCGAATTCTGATGTGCGAAGTGTTACCAGACAACGGGAAAGAATAAAAAAAAAAGGAGAAGAGTCCAGTTTTATGGTCAATCTTGTGTGGCAAAGAGAGCGTGCACTTTCTCCACTAGTGCGTGAAGATTTAGTATCATATGTATAGTAGACGGAAGTGTGTCTAGTAGCTATATATATATATAATGTTCTGCGAAAAAATTGGAATGAAAAAATTTACCAGATACTAGAGAGAATGAGGAATTTCATTCCATTTGCCTGTGGAATCCACCAGCGCGCACTCCTCGTAAAGGCCATATATCTTTTCTGCTCGCACATTGAAATATAATTCGCCAACAATTTGCGTATAATCATGTGAATTCAAGGAACATGATTTAACATTTAATATTTTATAAATATTAATATAAAATAATATAATACAAGAATGAACCAAAGTAGAAAGTAGCATGATGATAAATACGTTAAAATTCCCCGACATTGCAATAATTTATCGTTTATTTATAGATGTTGAAAACAGAGTGAATTTTATCGAACTAAATGAAATGAAAAGAATTATATTCTGAATAAATTAAAAATAAATCAGTCGTCCATAAATAATAGTACATAGCATACAGAGAACAAGTCAATTAAATCACTTATGGGAACTGACAATAATAATTAAATTAAATATAAAAACTTGAAGTTAGCGTGAGTGAAAGAAAAAGAAAATTGATAGGAGTGGACGAGCAATGGGTGAAAGATATGGGCGTTGTATAGGTCTAATATATATATATATATATATATGTGTGTGATGTTTAAAGACTTTTTTCCTTTCTCCCTGCAAGTTGTGAGAGATTGTTTGGACTAGATTCCACCTATATAAACTCAAAGGCCTTTCACAGTTATTATAACCAAATACGTCCTTACTTTTGTTTCACTTTTCTCAGTACATTATTCCACAAAATAAAAATTTACCTTTACATTTCAGATGAAGATATCCAGTCAGCGCCAGCGGTCCAGACACTTCAAAGTATGAAACGCGCCAGTACAGAAATGGTATGAAAAAAATAAAGAAACTTAGAGAAAAAAAGAAATAATGATATACATGATGCGAATTGACCGTTAATTGATGCAGATGTCGGTCAATGCGTCACAAACCGGTCATTGTTTTGTTGCGGACGCGCACACTCAACATTGCATTTAATTCTCAATGTCCCAGTTACTCGTCGTCTCGATGAAATTGCGAGTGCATCACTGACAATATGAACTCAAGAGAGCAGTTAAAGATAATCATCTTTATTATTTATGTTTTATGTTTAACGTTTACATTTTATGATGAATATTTAGTCGTTTCAACAATGATAACTATGACGTCTCATTATTATTTTCTATCTATATTTATTATTTTATACCAATAGGTCAATGTTTATTTTAAACGCGAGCGAGTTTCATGCCCTCGTCTCGGACAGTGTGTCACACAATTTTTTATTTTCACTAGAGGGTATATGTCGTGCGCAATGCGCGCAATCACTCGTGCAAATCGACAAATATTGAGGTCGAAACGTCTGTTGTACAATTTTCAAGCTTGCTATTGTGCCTATCATCATCATTATCATTATTAGCAATATTTAATTCAAAATAATATTAAATTCTAAGATTCACATCTATATATTTTACAGTACGATCATATGGAACCGTTGGATCTGGACAGATTGAACAATACAAAACGTGCCAATAAACATGTTTTGTTCTTTAATCGTGTGCCAAAAGTCGGCTCACAAACATTTATGCAATTGTTGCGGAGATTATCAATGAAAAATGGTTTTGGATTCAATAGAGATCAGGTGCAACGAGTAGAAACTATTAGACTATCGCCATATGAACAGGTGGACTATTTATTTATTTGGTTAATAATTATATTTGCTAATTCTTCGTGTCTAATGAATTTTAAATGGAAATTGTGGAGGAGAGTGACTTGATTTTTTTTTTTTCAACAGCGTCAGTTGGTCCGTCTGGTAAATAGTTACCATGAGCCATCTGTCTATGTAAAACACGTCTGTTTCACCAATTTCACCGAGTAAGTGGCTCAATATATTCATAAAAATTTTAGTTAATCAACAAGATATTGTACGTTTATATCATCGGCTTTTTAAACTGGATTTTTCGTTTAATAGGTTCAATCTTCCTCAACCAATCTACATGAATGTCGTGCGGGATCCAGTTGAGCGAGTTATTTCATGGTATTACTACGTACGTGCGCCTTGGTATTATGTGGAGAGGAAGCAGATATTTCCGGATTTACCGCTGCCCGATCCCGAATGGTTAAAAAAAGATTTTGAGAGTTGTGTATTGAATGGTGATCGCGAATGTCGATATATTGAAGGCGAATATCATGAGGGAATTGGTGATCATAGACGTCAAACACTTTTTTTTTGCGGCCACAGCGAAAAGTGCATGTAAGTTACTTAAGTGAATAGCAATTTATTACAGAGATTAAATATTTATAGAAATCACTTTAGTTCAGGTTATAACACTAATATTTCAACGGCCATTGCATTATTATCTCGGATATAGTTTAAATACGTAAAATATTTATTGTTTTTTAATTATCAGGCCGTTTAATACAGTCGGTGCTTTAGAGAGAGCGAAATTGTCCGTAGAAAAACATTATGCAGTGGTCGGAGTACTTGAAGATGTTAATGCAACACTCACAGTTCTGGAAAATTACATTCCTCAATTTTTTGAAGGTGCAACTGAAGTATATTGGGGTAAGATATTAATTAATCAATTAATTATCCCTGTCATCAAAATATATATTAGCATTTGTTCTTCATATAATCGATAAAAATATTTATTTCAGACGAAATGAATTCATTCAAGCGAATAAATCGTAATTCATTTAAACCGCCGGTTAGTGAAGAAGTTAAAGACATGGTACGAAAAAATTTCACGAAGGAAATTGAGTTCTATCAATTTTGCAGACAACGATTACACAGACAGTTGAGAGCTCTCAAATTATCTCCAACTCCGGCTGCTTAAAAATCCACGTACGATGCTGACAATTTTATGTTGGCATTTAATTAGTCCGTAATTGCGATTCTCGACACAACAAACATAACGGACTAATTTATTTGACTGTCCATGTGATATAGGCAAAGACTCTTTGTATAGATTTAGTAATAATAATTCAACATTATTAATAATGATGAGTGGAATATAGAAAGATTAACGATTGACATATGTTGAGATTGTAATTGAGCTGGTTAAATGATTGGTAAATTGCAGATGACCCAGGACATCACGAGTCTGTCATAAATAGTTGGCAACGTGCGGCTTAAAAAAAACGACGATACATTCTTGGCATGGATATCAACTGTTCCAATGTTGTATCTATCACCTGCGTTTAAGTATTAGCTAAAATAAATTCATTTATTCATACGAAGCTTATGACAAACACGACAAAAATTCCAAGTGATTGATTGATTGATTAATTAAGTAATTAATTAGATTTATTTAATTTTAATACATTTGCAACATTTATATATATAATTTTTCTCTATATTGAATATCAATAATTGCTTATACATAAAATATTCAATTCATTTGTTTCATTTTCAATAACGTATTATATCATCATGTTCATACTTTTACATTCTTTTCATCTTAAACATTTGTAATAACAATACATGTCTATATATGGCATATTTATTGACTTTAATTGAAATCCAATATCAGATATACAATTATTCTCAACAAACAAACGATGATAGTATTTAAAATTATTTTCATAGGCATTTTGTTTCTGTCTTTATTCCATTTATTAAATTTGTGTGTCGTTATTGCTTCGATTTCGTTTTATGTTCGTTGTTGACGGTGTCAATTTCATTTATCATTGTCAGATAAACATAATTGAGTCAATTTGTTTCTTCCCCATTTCTTTTATCTTGTTCGAGTGTGTAAAAAAATGATGCGCAGTTTCTATTTATATACTTGTGGCGTGTTATTTGTGCAGACATTTCTCGATATTTTCAGGTACAAATCTTTCCAGTTTTAATTCATCCTCAAAGTGAAAATCGCAACAAGTTTTTTTTTATGTGGATAAAAACGATTAGGATAATCACTGTGAAGATAAATGATGAGGGTCATCATAATTATCATCATCATCATCTTCATCATCGAAAAAAAAAGTATGAATGCGACATTGGGGGATTATTAATTTTTAGTGGACCGATTACGTCTAAAAATTCTATGAATCATACAACGATTAAAATACACATATTTTTAATCTACTCAGACCAGTCTTGCGCAATATAATAACAATATTTAGATATTCTAATAATGTATTGTAGTGTCGCACAATATCTTGTTTTATTCAAGAAAAACGAGCATTTTTCTCATAAAAGACTTCATCAAAAAGATAAATGAAACAAATAAACCAATTAAAAATAATCGTTAACATAATAAAATTTCGATCCGAGCTATGTGCAGAGCACTGATCATCTTTTTGATTGTTTGATTGTTTGTTTGATATTATTCAGTAACGATGGACTAGAAGAACTTTATTCAAATTTTTATGGCAATCGATATATACTATATGGGTACGCATATATAAAAATATCACAATTGATCGGAGCATGAGAAAAAGAAAATGTCGAGTTTTCCCAATAACTCTTCCATATGCAGCAACAATCATACCCGGATCTGCGATACTCTCTAATTATAAAATTCAATTGTTATTTATATATATTTCCAACGAAAAAAAAGAAAAATAAAAATTTGGAAATATTTTTTAATTCATATTATTTTTCATATCGTAAATAGTTCATTTCGAAAAATATTTCTGTTTCGTTCAACTTTTATGTACAATTAGACCTTTGTGATTTTATTCAGTAGAATGTCGGTGACCAGTCGCGTGTTCGGCACGTGGTCGACGCCGTGATGGGTATATAATTCGCTGTTGGTGTCAAAGGCAAACATTGAAAGCAATAATTCGTTCCGCCATTGTTGTCCCAATATTGTACACCTTTACATTGAAATCGCACAGCAAGTTCGAGTTTATAACCAACTTTAAGTGTATGACAGTAAAGTTGAAATGTGAATTTATCGCTAAATCCATCGCACGAATTATTAACATAGGAAGCTTGGAGATCACTAAAATTTCTCCATGAATCCAGTGTATATCGTATATGAACTGATTTATGAAAATCAAGATTTCTTACTCGTACTGTGCCTTGAATACACATAGCCACTGCATCTTGGACAATAACATTCTCCAAACATACCCGACGATCACGCACAAGATCCAAATAATTTGGTAGTCCACCAGGTTGTTGAAAAAGCGGCATTAACATCTTATCAGCTTTCACACCGCCGCCACTAAATGTCACATTTAACGTTGAATTATTTAAATTTGGTCCCGATCGACGATTACACAAATTCCCATCATAAAAATTTGGACTACTCTCTTTCACAAATACATCATCATAAACTAAATCCGAGAATGCAGAATTTGGTACTTTGGGAATTTCATCGAGAAATGTTCTCACATCAGCGAGATCAAGTCCAAGTACATCGGCAAAACGTACGATTTTTTTTCTTCCAGGTGTTCCCGGTGGTGTTTTACCAGTTTTTAATGATGAACATCTTCGCAATCGCTGTGGTCGTTCCTTCTCTTCCTCCTCCTCGTCATTTTTGCCATCGTTTTCATCATCTCGTGACGACACCTCGCCATTATTTTCAACCGCTTTGTCGAAACTGCCGCGCGGTGAAGAAGATAATCTCTCAAGTAACCGTGGCGTGTCTATACAATTATTGTCAATGTTTTCACTAACGCAGCGTTAGTGAAAACTCTTCAAAATATTCTCCGCTGTCATCGATTGGTCACTCATCAACATACATTCAACAACAAGCGCACCAGGAATATCAATTGTACTGCTATACGTTGAATTATCGTCTTTTTTCAATTCTAATTCACCATCACCGAGGTGAATTTGCAATTGAATTGCTGCATCGTTTTTCTTGCTGACTAATTCATTACTAAAATCCGTCACATCATTCGCTGAAGACACATCGAAATTAATCATTGGTATGCATACACTTGTTGAAAGTAATTCCGAGTCTGAATGTGACTTTGTTACAACTGTGACATTATCTTTAGCCGAAAGTGTCGCTAGCGATGCATTTTCATCTTGTGACACTGTACTGTCGTCAAATGTACTCCAAAGAGACTCATGACTCGGTGATGTAGTGTCCAAAGAGCTGCATGCGACATCATTAAGTGATTCCTCTGAGCTGTGAGCGACCGTTCGTTTCGTTTTTATTTTTTTCAATTCATCCACTGTATGTCCATTAATAGACGAGCTCGATTCCGAAATGTCATCAGATTTTTTATTTATTTCCAAATCAATTCTTCGACGTCCCGGTGGCTTTTGACAATCAGATTTTGCCTGATCATATGAGAGATCACATGCGGCATCGCTCTCAGACGTGTGAACAGGATCGTAAAAGTCTTCTGTATGTATTTTGTCACCTTCTGATGATTCAGGATCAAAATATGCCTCTGTATTGCTTTCATTTGACGGTGATGCGTCCAATGGCGATGAGAAAATATATCCGGATTCAGAATCACGATTTTCATCATCATCGCAATGATTTATTGTGATATCATCCGTACGATTAACAAGTAAATTGTCAAGTTCGTCTGGGCTAATAATTTCATCTGGCGAGTCTATGTCTTCTTTTATATCATTTGGTTGACTTTGTGATGAACCTGATTCATAATATAAATTGAATTCGGGACTGTGACGTGGCTGATGGTCTAAAACATTATTACTATTTAATACGGACGATGTCTCAGTGTTTGTTTTGTAATTTGATGATTGCAACCAGGCGGCTTCGGTCACGTCACTTAATGGATCTTTTTCATTGTAATACGTGTCATTATTGTCATCGTTAGTGCCATCAGTAGTACCCAATGATGTTAATCGTCGATGAAGACGCCGTGCAAATGCTTCAGCACGACCGCGACAGCTATTTGGAAATAGTGAACTTACAAGTCCACATGATCCAGCACCAGGATGATGACTGTCACCTGCCGAGTCTGAGCTACCCATTTGATTATTGCCACGTTGATATGAGACTGGTGTCTCTTCTAACCAGTTTTTAGTGGTCCCACCTCTGAAAAATATTACAATAAAATAGTTAAAAATATATTCTGTCAATGCGGTAATGAGAAATGAAATGATAATTTTACAAGAATTAGGATTTCAATGCTTCTGTTTTGAGAATTGAATTGTGGAGCGCTGTAGAGAATATAATGAAGAGTTGAATGATTGAAAAATTCATGCTGTTTAGTGCAAAATATATAAAACATATTTTCATACTGTTCATCATAATTGTCTTCATTGTTGAATTATAAACTGCAATTGAATAAATAATAATCATTCAGTCTGAATATGCTGTAACAATTTATGATTTCACTTCACAGGAAGTCGCCTTGAATATTTGAAGTACATAAACAAAAAAGGTATTGGTGAGTAAGTGAATTTTTCAATAGTTCAGCGCCTTGAAGATAAAAATAAAAGTAACAAACCTCTGTGGACACTTGATAACGTAAACTGTGTATATATATAAAATGTTTATATACACATGTATATAATCGTCCAGTTCACGTGGAGAATTGGTGGTGATTACAAAATATTGAACTCTGCCTACGTGCTCGCGCTATATCGAAGAAGAATAAGAAAAAAAAAACTACACATCCGCAGCTCATACCATACATCAGTAATATAATAAAAAATTAGATATTAAAATATAAACATTGTCAAATAAATATTTCACTCATCTACCAATCAACCCATTTGTCTAATATAAAATTTAAACTCTGCTATATATTTATTATTATTATTGTCTCCTTTCTGGCCACTCTAAACACAGTTGACTATAAATCGTTTTATTTTTTGTGAAGGATAATTCGGTCAATTGAGCACAATCATTGTCCATGATTGTTTGTTAAGAATATTCATTTTTCTCTCCATCACTCTCTCACACACACACTCACTCCCTCTCTCTATTTCTCTCACTCTATAAACATATATTAATCGATTGCAATTCATCACACAATCTTATATCACCATCTAATAAAATATTCCAATATATATTTTTTTTCTGTACCGTTTGAATCTAACTATTTAGTATTGAAGAATGTGGCAAGGCTGTGTAGCGGAATAAATTGATTATGCAACGATAATTTATAGAGAATGACTAGACATAGGATAGACGGCATGAACCCGGTTCAATGCCCGTTTATGTATGAATATACATTTCAAGTGTGTTTATAAATTCTATCATCAACAAGCATAAAATCGTACGAGGTACTTCCAGGTATTGAGAGTTATCTATGTTAATTATTTCATATTGTATATTTGTTTATATAATTTTATTACAATGCAGTGTAATTTATGATTTCGTAATATTGCAAAATGTGTTATTGTGTCAAGGCGTTTGTAAAATGTGTCTGGCATCTCTGAGATGTTGTGCGACCTCTCAGTTGAACTTCATTCCGCGCTTTAATACATGTATATATATGTATATATAAATTTATAAATGATTAAAATCATCAGTAATTCATTAGCAATTACTAATTACAATCGTGGTCGAGGCTAGGTAGGGTTATCATATAGATATAAATAATAAACGCCACGTTTACTAGTTTCATTTGTGTGTATGTGTAAATATTTCAACGGCAACTTCACTATCTATTCTCATCGTCTTTTCATTTATTGCATTTATTACTGTGCCACTTAACATAACAATAACAAATTAACTCTACGATGAACTTCAATTGTGTGAAGTTAACATTATTCGCTGTTATAATTTCAGTTACGTTTCATTATTATTCAATGTCAATTCCGATAAATTTATATTAATTCACAAACATATTATGTATTACATTAATACAACGTTTATTATTTTTAAAGAGAGTGCACTCTGTTGATGCAAAGTTCAATGTCAAGTTGTTTGCACATTATAACAATATCTGTTTATGTAAATATTTTGCTTTTATTATTGCAAGCAAGACAAAACTATTCATTCAAAAAAGTGTTTTGGGCAATTTTATTTGCCATCTTTTTTTGCTCTTTTATAGTTATGTGAGTGTATAAAGATATAACGTTTCATGTCAATGCACTCAAGAGACTGTACTCCATTCAAGGTCACTCAATAATCAAGGCGTTGCTTCTCATACGTGTGATGAAACTCTATAATTTCTGGCTACTCTTCATCCGCTCCCTCTTCTTATTTCATGTTTGTCTGATACCTCTGAACGATTAAAATTCATTGATAACATTTAATGAGTATCCAGTGAAACATCTTTATCAGTTTCAATCACATGGAATCACTGACAAATTACCATATTTCGCATTGGTTGTAATAAAAAAACAATTTAATTATTTATGCGCGAATGAATAAAGCAAGATGGAGCAGCTGATGCAGGATGTGAGTTCCATTTGCCGGCACTAAATAACCGTGTCAAAGAGACTAAGAGGAAGATAAAGATAAAAAGGATCCTTCTCTTTCATCGACTTAACGCGCGCATGACACATCCACAACTGCGAAACATACACGCAAAATGAAGAATGTATCTCATGCAAGTCAAGTTTGAAGTTGGATAAAATAAAACAGTAGGTACATGACCCACTATGCAGTGGATTGAACTTCTCAGCTAAAAGCACTCTCTTTACATCGCATAGCAACACCACCGATGCTTCAACGTGTTTGTAATATAACCAGTAAGTTTAAACTACAAGATGAATATCGAAGTGCGTACACATATACACATGTGTATGTGTATGTATTTTACCAACTTCCTATTATCAATATTCGCCAGTAGATGCTGTATATATTTTTTTTTATCAAGCAATCAATCTATTAATTATATTAAACAATGTTTAATTTGGTGACGAAATTTTGTCACGTAGAACATAAAAAAGTTGATGCGAATACAATTAATTCAAAATGTGTTTATAATTTTTTTTTTTTTTTTTCATTCTATTGTTATGAAAATGGTGATTATAAATATATTGTGAGTAGCGAACGATTTATATAAGCTCCACATAATTCAGAATGGATTGACTAATTAATTTAGCAATATTTGTTTAATAATATCTTGAGATATAAATAGAAAATGATATCTTTTATCTTGTTATAATGAAATTTTTTTCACTTCATTTATTTCACACTTACAAATTTAATTTGATTCCGCATTGTCGGGTTATCAATGACAGTATAATCCTTGATACTACATCCATTTCCTGATCTTTCACAATCAACATAAGATAAATTAAGCAAAAAAAAAAAACATAAAGAAAAAGAAAAGAGGCAAAAAAAAATATATAATAATAACAGATAAAATAATAAATTTAACAGATTTTTGTCACTCTCAACAAACGACGCAATAGACAGATGTTTGTTTTGAATATCTCATTTTTTGGTTTTACATTGTCGCTTTATCTCACAATGGTTGGATATGTTTGTATTTTCTAAACGCGTTATTTCACCGATGAGCAAATCAGTTTATTTTTGTATTACATATCAAATGACTATTATTACAATTGTAAGTAGACGCCATATCACAAGATTGATAACTGAATTTAGTTCGTGAATACATATATATATATATGTAAATTGATATGACAATGACATATATTGCGTCTACTCTTATCAAAACAAATTGGTATTTTTTTATAAGTTTCAAGTACACTCCGTCTTATTTACAATTCCAATCAATACTTAATATTATTGTGTACAATAACTTACACTTTTAGTCTATATCAATGCAATTTAGTTTATTTATTGAGATACCTCAGGATATCAAGAATCACATATATTATCTTGATAAAGTTCATGTCGATTGTGAATATAATTGATCAAAGCTGATAAACAAATATATTTTTAATCAATCTATAACTGATTCAATTAACGGTTTATATTTTATTCAAATTATTCTGTTGTTTATTCCTCATTTAAAAACATTACAATATACAATTCGGAAATAAATATTATATATATATTAAATTAAAGATAAACAATTGCAATAATTATGTAAAATAATTTGAAAATAAATATTTTACCACAATAATTTACACTAATTATCATTATGCATACAGTGGATTAAAAAAAAATTATTTCTCACTAGAAACTTTCTCAAATTGTCATTTACATATTCAAAAAAAAAAAAAAAAAAAACCATTATCATTATTACACAATAACAACATTAATAATATAATAAAATATTAAATATCGATAAATAAAAAAATAGATAGCGTACATCAATACATGTTCATTAAAAATTATATATTAGCAATTGAAACTAGCGTTTTGTCGATATTATTTCACTAAAATCATCATACAATTATATATTACAAATAACATATCCTACAAATTTACTTTTATTATTATAAACATTATGGTTTTATTTGTATTCTCCATAAATTCATCAACATTATATGTGCACGGCTGTCGTGTATAAATGACGCTTGTAAATTTGCTTCTGCGTCGACCTTTTTACTTAATTCAAAAATAGATATTTAATGGTAGAGAATCATTGGATGAAGAATAAATAGAAAATAAAGAATGTTAGGTCAGAGATCTGACGCGTGGTACTTGCACTGTTGTATATAATAATAATAATAATAATAGTAATAATAAAAATAATAATCCATATGGCTCATATAGACGTTACGAAAGTTGAGGAGTCATTCACTGACGTGAAACAACTCAAAAAAAGAAAATGCCCAATGGATTTTTGCCAAGTAACAACGCGTCACAACGACAACGCGGGCTGCTGGAAATAGCACATTTTGCGGGCGTATCGCCACCGCGAGTTTTTTTTTTCTAATATAATATATACATATTTATGTCTATATATATATATATATATATATAGATCCGCCAAATGATTTATAATTTACATTTGCACGTCCGCCAGTCTTTATAAAAATAATTTTGGTATTCATTACTGAAATTAGTGTCAATTATTATTGTATCAGAACAATCAATTTTATCGGCAATAATTGTCCACTGTTAAATTAAAAAATTATCAATAAATACTTTTTTTTTTTTTTTTAGTAATGTTATTGGATTATTATATTTCACTGCAGTTAAAAATAATCGTTATAAAGGTCTATATCGATCGACTATTTCTGTGTTTCTCATCAATATTTTTGTCATCCTCGCAACATTCTCGGTCCATTCACAGTTATAAAACTCAATAGAGAAAATATAGAGATGCAGTTTTTTGTTTCATTCACAAAGATATATATATATATATATATATATATATGTACACATGTGTCTGTGGATTATAATGTATTAGTCAATCATGTTTCATTGTTGTTCACATATACGTTGAGGAAATAAAAAGAGTTAAATGGACGCTGGAATATTCCATCCTACGACATTGAATGAGGCATCTTTTATATTAGGGGGAGATATCTTAATGAAAAAAAGACGATATATATATATATATATGGGAATGAAACAGCCGGCTACTGCGTGATTTGTGTTATATATATGCGTGTGTACAAAAAGGGGATGATGCAGTTGTTCTCATATATACATAAAACAATAATAAATATTTTATTATTCATTAATTTACACATTGAATTGAAATATTATTTTGAAATATCGCGCACAAAATATGAGTACAAATATTAGTTTCTTCTATAATATATATTAACCAGCATCAATTAACACTATAAATGCGGTCACTTTAAATTACCCAGACGCACAAAACAACAATAATAAAAATTATTTGACATTAAGCGAATGAATTCAATATACAGTATTTTATAATTGTTCATCAAAAAAAAATTTTATGAATACAAATTTCTGTATTTATAACAATTATAAAATACTGTATAAATATATAATTATTGAATAATTTATTGTATAACGTACGGAAGAATATCCGGGAATGTAATGATGAAATATCCAACGAAGATTGACAGGCAATGATGTATATGTTATCAATATATTACAATTGTCTTCGCTTTAAACTTGTTATGCATCCACAATGCTCCATCACAACATATATTTGAACATTTACTTTTCACTTTTATAATGGTGCTTTGTTATAATTATTCATTGCCATTAAACTGTTAATGATATTTTTGCGAGTGTTTGACAAGACCGACAAGTAGCGCGCACTACAACCTCGTGGATAAATTTTATTATGACAATAATAATGACCCTCCGGTTTAGTCTGACAATCGCTCAAGTGCGTACAAGGGCGTTCAAGGTCGCATCTGCGCGCAACATATCCCAGGTGCAGAGAATTTTTATGTGTGTGCGACATCTACGAATTTATATATAATGTGTCCACTCGCACGTCACGTAGCCACCACGACAAACACATCACTGTTGGTGAATTCAAATTCATCTAATATCATACCATTCTCAACGTATCAATAATTGATTAAAGCATTGAAAAAAAAAAAAAAAAAATGATAATAACATAATAACGAGTTAAAAACAAATATAACCTCGATAAGACAAGCTACAGTTGTACAAAATTCCAGGCAAAAATAGAGTATGTTTAAAAATATACGTATTGAAAAGATTTCGTGGCAATCAAATATTCGCGCGCCCGATTGGTAATAAAGGGAAATATAAATGCGGATATTATCGACTGAGTGACGTACGTGCACAAAATCAAATGTTGAAAATACCCGCGCAATATCGCCACCGCCGTCGCTGCCGTCGTCGCACGAGGAAAGTAGGGGAAGCCAT